>CABFWB010003860.1:29782-69822 GCA_902151455.1 Timema bartmani | reverse complement strand
TCTCTCATTATGACCTTGCGACGGCAACGCGAGCAGCCCCCGCCCTAGGGTTGCCTAGCAACATCCTCTCAAAAACCGTCGCCACGGCAACCGCCCGGCTCTCGCCACTTCATTCAACAGATGGTCTTGAAAGGGCAAGAACCCCCCCCAAAATAAACTCAGCCCCTGGTGTTTGAGGTTCAAAAAATAATAATCTACACCCGGAGCGTGGAGCAGACTCCATTCATAAAGCGGGTGAGTGTGTTTTGTTTTAAAAGTACATTTAAAAAACTAGTTTTTACCGGACATTTAGAAAGGGGGTGGGGGAGGGGAAACTCCTAAGTACACCCAACCGAGATTCAAAACCCAATCTCCTCTTGCCATCGACAGTCCAGTCTATTACGAAAGTGACGCCTAAGACCATTCGACCACCGAAGCGGGCAGTATGACATTTTTATTCCCTCAACAAAATCACTATTTTCCCCGATGTTTACGAAATTCTCTGACATTGCCCTGATTTTCCTGGCAGTTTTAAATGCCACGACTGTTCTCATATTTTCCCCACTTGTGATCACCCTAATTCTCCCTCAATTTTACCTTTCTTATCCTTCTCCATTAGTATAAATAAATGGATACAGCCCAGACGGGTATTAAAAAGTTCACTTTTAAAGTAATACATTTTCAGCTCCATAATGAATCGATTTCAGAACCGTAAGATGAGAAAACCTTTCAGGATTTAACCAAGGTCCCCGCGTTCGAAATTTTATCAGAGGGTTTTGAGGGGGGGAATGTAACCCTACCGTCTAACGTTCATAGATCCAAACAGTTGTGCCCCTGACGACAATCGAGTATGTAACTCTTCCGACACTAGTACTTGGCGGGCGGTATTATGTAACGTTATTGGATGTTAAATAGAGCAGGGAGAGAGAGCTACAGTAGCCCCATGGCTTCTTTGGTGCTGACTGACGGCTTTGTAAAGCTACCAGGCCAAATTATGTATCCCTACGCCGAACCATATGATCTGCAAAAAACATGTGTTTAGCAGCTGTCACTTCTAACAATCAACATTTAGGTATATACCTAAATGTTGACTGTCAGAAGTCAGCTGTGAACTATCAGTCAGCACCAAAGAAGCCGTGGGGCTACTGTAGTTAAACTTTCGTAGTAAGTGCCTTAGCTGACAGAAAAGTCACTATATATATTTTAATGTATTCATACGTCAAGTCACGCGATCTTAATTTGTCAGTTTTGATATATATTATAAATACCTATAAAACAACAATAATAATGTAGTAAAATGTGATCGATTTTGGCAGCAAGAAAATGTGTTTGTAGTTCATAAAAGTGTATTCTTATGAAAATCATACAAAAGTATAATAATTGATAGTTCTTAAGGTATGTTTTATAGTCGAGCCACTTTAGTAAGAACTTTTTAGAGGGTATAAAAAATAAACGTGGAGTATCTAACATTGGCAAACGTTCATTAAGTATATTTTACAGCTGTAAAATTTGACATCTGAAGAAAACATTGCGTAATTTATAAACAAATGAAAGTAAATCTTCTAAACTGTCGGTTAAAGTTCTTCCTACGGTGATCTGACTATACTCTAGAAGCGGACGCTAGTCCCGTTGATTGGCTGGTTAAGGAGGTCAACCACAGCGTGACGAGACTCTGGTTCGATCATAGATATGGTCAAATTAAAAATATATATAATATTATTATTATTAATATAGCTTATTATTATATTATATTATAATATAAGCCTACTATATATATATATATATATAAATTTCGTAAAAAACCATATTTAGTACCACATCTTACTACCCATTCGGGTTATAGGCCCGCCCTGTTGGAAATATACTAATTACTATAATGTGTTAGGGATTAGGAAGGTTGAATTAAGAGGAAGTGTACCCGCATTTGCGTAAAGATAGTGTAAAGCCATTTAGGAAAACAAACATCTGATCGAGATTAGAACCCTGAGCTCATCACCGGTAAACTAGACTAGACGAGTCTTGATATACAGTCGACGTGCACACCAATACGGGTTTGGCTGTCGATTGCTATGTCGTGTTCAGTCAGTTTGTAAGTCTAAAAACTATCGAAGAGTAGAGACGACAGGCCACTTATCTTAGTGACACCAAAATCCGGTATAAGGTTTCTAATCGCGCCCTTAATGACCTCGAATGAAATTAACTACGATGTTGTTGGTTTTTTATGCTCCATCTAGCCTGTGTTTTATCGTTTGTGATCGCCATGCCGCGAATCATGCGCAATGCCAGGCACGCGTGCGCGGTATATGCTACAGTAGGGACACAGTAGCCCCCCACGTGTGACGTCACCGCGTGAACAATAGGTTTAAATCACTTCGCAAGACGAGTTATATGCTACAGTAGGGACATAGTAGCCTAGCCCGTGTGACGTCACCGCGTGAACAAGAGGTTTAAATCACTTCGCAAGGCGCGGTATATGCTACAGTAGGGACACAGTAGCCCCCCACGTGTGACGTCACCGCGTGAACAAGAAGTTTAAATCACTTCGTAAATCACTTCGCAAGACGCGGTATATGCTACAGTAGGGACACAGTAGCCCCCCACGTGTGACGTCACCGCGTGAACAAGAGGTTTAAATCACTCTGCAAGGCGCGGTCGAATGTGGGGAAACCGGAACGAAGAAAAGGAGTAGGAATGTAGTATTGAGATACAAGTATCGTACTTGACTAATTTTAAGTATCGTAAGAAAAGTATCGATAAAAAAATATTTCGGATCCCTAAAAAGAGAGCCAAACCTTACGCGGTAGAGATTAGGGTCAAGGTATGAGTAGAGTGACGTCGAGTCAGAATGAAAGACCAGTGTGCTTACTATTAATTTTACTAATACGTGTTCTGTCTTTCGACTTGTCCAAACCGAGTCCTCCAGCACGTCCGATCAGCAGGTTCCTGAAACTTCATCTTCTTTCCTTGGTTGAGGTCATCCATAAGTTGCATTCGTAGTCTTCATAAACCACTTTGCCTTCTATGACGTCACTCAGAACTTATTTATTAGCTACCCGATATGTCCACTTTATTCTATACCTCCTCCAACATCACCCCATCCCAAATATGTGCCTATCATTTCCTCAGGGTCCAGGTTTCAGCCCCATACGTAGCACTTCACCAGTTTATTCCTCATCTCCAGGTTCTGTTTGATAATCAGTAGATTTCTATTTTTCTTAAAGCGGCGTTGGCCATCACTATTTTTTACTTTTTTTTTTTGACACAATTGTAACGCACTTTCTCATATACTTTATTGTAATAAGAACAAAATTTACAAAAACCTGTTATCAGTATGCTACCCTTAAAAATATGGATCAGTAAAAACAGCATATGTTTTTTTGTGTGTGTGTGAATTTCAACAATTGTAACCTGACGTCGAAAACTTGGGGATTGTCAATATTTGGATAAGGTAGAGTTTACTATATTTGTTTATTTATTTATTTTCAGTTCCATGTAAACATTACTAAAACGAGATGAGGCATTAGGCGGACGTTTTAAAATAATCTGACGCATGTTCAGTTCCTGATGACCTTTGGCAAGTTTCCCGTTCAAAGTCTGGGTCATGTCGTGCTGTGGTGTTGCTGATCCTAGTTCTAGTTAATATAGATTACAATGCGTGATTACTGGGGGGCCATTTATCAGCAACTGCTGCTGCAGCGCGGCTCAGTTAAACCGCTTGTAGATACACTCCATTCACGGTAGGAATTACTCTCTGAAAGGTCTTTTTTCCTACCAATATCCTACTATATGATAGATTTCTGCCAAACCCCAGTGAGTTTTCTTTGCAAGTGGATGTAAACTGATGTAATTCCAGCGTTGTTTTGAACGTAACAACTTAAAGCTACCGGTATTGTATTGTATTTTTCACACATTATTTTAGTTTCTCCATAGGGCAGCTAGAATCATCAAATTTGGCACGCTTATGGCAATTGGATGTGCCAATATGCCTGCCAAATTGTATGATTTTAGCTGTCCCATAAGTGTGTCACCAAACTTGTGGATCTCGCCAAATCCGCGGCTGCTGGTGCAGTCCGTTTTTTTTTATAGGTCTTTACCGTTTAGCCACAAGAGACCTCCAAAGAAAGGTCCGCACCGACTTTAAAGTTGCTCCGCCATTTTGAATTTTTTCCGAGGGAAAATTTATAACTTTTTGTAATTTCCCCGTCGGTTACAGGCTATAAGCTATAAGTTTTCCAAATTTCAAGTTTCTAGCTCAGCTGGAAGTGGGTAAACATTAATGTCAGTGAATGAGTCAGCCGTGTGGCTTTATAGTAGTATAATATGTGAGACTTTTGGAAAATTCACCGGAAATTATTTCCTAAGTTTTATTTAAAGTCTAAATGGTCGCATGCACTGGTGTCACCCTCGCAAAAGACAATAAACTGCCGATGACGGAGAGAGCGGGGTTCGAATCCCAGTTGGGTGTACTGAGGATTGTTTTTACTTAATGGTTTCACACCCACACTCTCTCTCTTCACGCAAATTCGGGTACATTTTCTCTATAAATTCATTCGTAATCAAACCTAACACGTTAAAGAGTAATCAGTACATATGAGTACAGCCTGAACAGTTAGTAAGACACGGTGATTTAAAAAAAAATATTCTCCAGACGGTGTTAGCAGACATTATCAAATGAGTTACAATGAAAGCAGTAAGAGCGATAACAGTTCTCTTCTTAACACTCACGATTACAGCGCTTGGTGGCTGAATGTGTCACTGAAGTCAGTTCTGTTGAGGACCAGACTTTTTACACTTCTGTGTAATCCGAGTTTTTCGATTACTTCTTCGTCCACAAACAAAACCGTGACAGAGGGAAACAACGCCGTGACAGAGGGAAACAAAGCCATGACAGAGGGAAACAAAGCCGTGACAGAGGGAAACAGAGCCGTGACAGAGGTGAAACAGAGCCGTGACAGAGGGAAACAAAGCCGTGACAGAGGGAAACAAAGCTGTGACAGAGGGAAACAAAGCCGTGACAGAGGGAAACAAAGTTTAACTAAAGTTCATGACAGCTTAAATATCTGCGTTAATTTGTTCATCAAACTTACTATTATATAAAAAAAATAATCCTTCTCGTACCCTTAAGGGTACGCGTATCCCAATTTGTGAAACTCTACGTAGTCTATCAATAGACTTCTCATTTGATGTGCGCAAGGTACAAAACTCAACCTTATTTATTGGTGAATTGATATTTTACCGTTGATTACATTGAATACATATTTTCAAAAAAACAATCCTAAAGTCTAAGAAACATAAATTTTCTTATAATTTATTTTTTAAAGTATTTAATTATTTAGGTATCGTTTGTGGTTCTGTACAAATGCTTTCTGAAGAAAAAAAACCACCTGTACAACCATCTTATGTTAACAGAATGCTATAATATAGAGATTTGTTAACATTTGGACGCGAAATCTTTCACTTTTGTTTCATTGATCAGGTGCATAACTATCCAAGTATTGAAATTTCCTGACTTTTCGTTAGTTTGTATTAAATTCCCTGACTTTTCCAGGTTTCTTGTGTCTGTAGCCACGATGTGTTGGGTCCCAATCGCTCCTGTCAGAGCTACAGTATGTTAATAGAGTTCCCACGAGTTGTAAACTACTGTATCAGCTTTGTTTACAACTTGTAGTGTAACAAGATCAGGTATCGCGACCTCGATGTTGAGATCTTGTCCTGGGAGAGACAGCTCAGCGACAAGCAACACCATATTTCCCGATTTGCCAAGGCCGATAATATTTTACTACACTGGATATCATCTCTGAGGTAACTGCATGGTTACTATTGGGGAACAGCGTTGTCGTTTTCTTGTTTCCGTGAGTTCTATCTCCCCTCAAATACAAGACAAGTTTGGCAACACTGGTTAGTCGATGTTGCCAGTAGCTCCTTCTTACCCTAGTACACCACCTTCAGACATTACTGAGTGCGAGGAGATTTGGCAACAGTTAATGAAGAGAGAGCGAAGATAAAGACCTGCATGTTCCCTCCACGATGATATTGGGTATTAAACAGGGATGGGTAGCCAGCGCTATTGCTCACGGACATCACGAAAGTAAGTACTCCGCTCGAACCCCGCTTTGGGGCGGACGGGACTAATACTTATCCCTGCGACCGTGACGTCATTAGAGGACACTTATATCTCTAAGCGGGAGAGGGGAGGGGGGGGGGATGGATAAATATTCATAGACTTCGGGGGTCTTGGGGTAAAGTGCTCGCCTCAGGACCCAATTTTCGTGGGTTCAAACCCAGTCGGGGTCGACGTATTTATTTCTTGAGCGATAAAAATCAGTAGCACCACTTCCTTCGGAGAGGAAATAAATCCGTAGGTCCCATTACGATTGTGGACGTGTAAAAGAACCCTGCAAGGTGTGTGAAAATAACTTTCCCGGAAAATTGGTAGGCCCTTTCGCTTTCACTCATAGAAATTCTGATGTGCTGATATAATCAGTCGGTTCAGAAAGTGCACTTTAAATTCATCAAATAAATAAAGATAAGGATTCGATGCGCTGTCTATTAGTGATAGTCCAATTTGGTTTATAGGACCTTACATCATGACCCACGACAACCCTTATTTTGAAAATCGGACTGTACTCTCCAAGAACGGTCGCAGGGACAGGTGTGCCAACAGAAAGACGCTGGTTCGACCTTGCCGCGGGGTGTGAGTGGATTGATTCACCCAACACCTTGTGGCAACCTCCTGTACAGAGTGTTGACGGGAACTGAACCAAGTACCTCCCGTCACGTGCTATCAAGGAGCTGGAAATTACGTCACACGGCACGCCGCGGTGGATTGACGACAGGAACTGATGGGAGCCTCGACAGGTTCCGTGTGTTTTCACACGACTTACAAACTAGTTTTAACGATAGTGTATTAGGAATTTAAAAGGTTGAATCTAGAGAAAGTGTACCCGCATTTGTATAGGTAGCGAGAGGGAGAGTGGAAAACTATTTATAAAGAGAAAAAGACCACCCTCAGTACACCGGGCCGGGATTTGAACCCCAATCTCCCCGTCACTGTCAGTCCAGTATATTGCGAGAGTGCCGCCTTAAACCACGCGGCCACCGAAGAGGTTCATGAACAGTTAATCGTACAAGCGTTTGTTTTCTTCCAGTTGCATACAAGAAAATTGTGATTTCAGATGAAAGATTTAAAGGTAAAATAAATAGTTAACGACCCTTACAAGTCTCGGATGTTGTATTATCCGAGGACTAGTTTCGTAATGCCCATAATTTATATTAGAAAAATAAATATTCGTGGCGCTAGGGTCGCTCGATTTACACCAGATGTTAACTAGAGATGGCTCGTGATAGTCGCGTGCTGATACAGTCTGGCGTTTAGAAAGTGTACGGCGGAAGACATCAGTGCAATAATGGTGTGTCGATTGAGCAAGAACACTCCCTCCCCCCGCTCACCAAGACTTTCAACGCTTGGGTGCGTGCCTGCCTGCCTGCCTGCACGCATACGCGAAAGTGAAAATAAGAGAAAAAAAAAAACAAGGAGTTTTTTTTTAAATCTCTCCCCGCCCATTCGTTGTAACTCTTTTGTTTAGTTTATTTTATGTCCGATTCACAAATACGTTTTGTCACTTTGATGTTAAAAATAAATCGACTTCATTTGTCAACGAAACCAAACATGTACCAATGGCGGATCTAGGCGGGAGAACACAAAATAATAGTTTCATACATGAGAATAACTAATTACAAAAATGTAACGCTCAAATTAGGTAAGAGAATAATGTGTACACTACTCAGAATATTATGAAATGAATAATTTCCGCGCGTCGTCAAATTTCGCATTAAATTGTCTTACATTTGCAATCTGAACGGTTTTAATCATTTGCGTCTGAGGCGGTTGTTAACTGAATTGTCACTCGCTTCGCTGGCCGCGTTACTCTGCCGAAGACAGGGAGATCAGGGTTCGATTCCGGTCGGATGCACTGAGGGTGGATTTCCCTAAACGGTTTTACACTCTTCCTCCACGCAAATGCAGGCGCACTTACTCTAAATTAAATCTTCCTAATCCCTAACACATAAGTGTTATTAGTACATTGGCGTACAAACCGAACGGGTAGTAAGACACGGTGGTAAAAAAAAAAAGAAACTACTGAGTATTTAAAGTGAAGGACCTACATGTTTTTAATAAACTTGTTCAAACAGTGTGTGTTGTTTTAAATGTTAGATTGAGTAACAGGATTTCTCAATTTTTTCATGGTTTGGTGGGTTTCACTTTTAATTCACCACATTGCAGAATATGTCCCCCACCTCCGGTCCTATATAACGACTATTTTTATTGAATCTCCTTAGAACTTCTTTATTGGTCACCCAATGTGTCCACTTTATCCTCTACATTCTCCTCCAACACCACATATCAAAGGTTTCCATTATGTTTTCTACTTTCCTCTCAGGATCCATGTCTCAGATCTAATACAAAGCAAAGCTCCATATTTAGAACTTCACCAGTTAATTCCTCACATCCAAGTTCTGTTTGCTATTCAATAACATCCTCTTCTTGCTGAAAACAGCCTTGGCCATTGCTTCAAAAAACAACCAGCACAATAAACTAATTTTACACAAAAAAATGTGACTTGCACCCTTAATCTAAGTTTCTTTGTTGAACTCATATTTCTGAGTGCAAGGAACTACCTTTAGTTACGTAATTATTTCTAAAAGGCTTGTACACATCTTAATTACATGTTATTTACTGGCTGTACTAAAAACTTCATTAAATAGTTCATTAACTTCCGTGCGTTTTTCGACTGTTTGTTACACAATCTAGTGTTTTAGCAAAGAAATGGCGACGTCTGAAAGATTAGCTTGTACATGCAAAGCAGTTTAAAAATGTGATGGTCCACTACGAACACACAGACTCCAAACGTAGAATATAGCTTGTAATATATATATATTTTTAATTACGGTAATAGAGCAGCTTTGGTGCTAGAATCGTTAAAAGTTTCACGGTCCATTCATAAATATTTTTTTTACATAATTGGCGTATATTTTCGTAATCACAGAATAATGTTGTTCAAGCTTTGAAGAAAATGTGATGCAATGTAATATGACACATTTCTTTTTAATCTAAGGCGGTGTCAATTCTTTTTTATAATATATTTTATAAAATAAGTATTTTTCTTTTATTAAATACATACTAAAGTGTAATAACGTCCTTGGATTTTTTTCTTCGTTTATTGTTTTGTATTCAACGTGCTCTTTCTGAACCGACTTATTATATCAGCACACGATTTACTAACCAACTTAAATCTAGAATAGACACAGCATCCAGTCCTCCCAGCCGTTAATTCACCTCTGTGAAAAAACCCATATCTCACAAAAATGATATATTTTTCGGCCATGGTAGGGAATCTAACCCGGGACCCCTTGATCAGTAGAGAGCCACGCTACCGATTAAGCTAAGGTCCGTCCTTGGATAAGAGCGATATTGTTTAATCAGTTTAATAGTTTATTCATCTTAGAATTATTAAGTTTCAATTTAGTTATAATTTTTTTGATAGTAAAACGATTTCAATAGGATTATTTCTGTATTACCTAGCTAAGCTATAGTGCGATTCTGGTAGAAAGGGCATTTTGGCAAATACAATTTTATTATTATTACTATTTTATAGGTAGTGATAATATCTATTAAAAATTACAGCTGCAGATCACATGACTTGACGTATGAATATACTGGAGGAGGGAGGGGCATATTAGTAGCTTATAACTCTAAAAAAATATGTATTTAGTGTATAAATGAGACTGTAGGTGTTACCCCTGTAGTGATATTAACCCCCTCCCCTGCCTTTGGCATCAAACAGCGAGATCCAGTCTATTCAAGTTTCAATCAGATCTAAGCAAGTTTTTGGTCAGTACGTTTTATTTACGAGGGTTGAGCTAATCGAGCTCAAATTAATGTGTGGGTTGTTCTATTTGGGGCTTAGAGCACTCGGGCTTGCCCTGACTAGCAACGGGGACTGATTGGCACGCGCTCATTCAGTCTGGTTTGCTGTTAGACCCGGAGGTTGGGATTCGAACACCGGCTGAGTGTACAGAGATGTGTTTTTTTTTGTGTTTTTTTACTGAATGGTTTTCCAGTCTCGATTCACGGCAGATACGGGTACATTTATTCTCAATTCTACCTTCCTTCTCCCTACCATAATAATGTGCGTTCACAGATGGTTAATCCTCAGTGCGATAGCTTAAAAAAACACAAAAAAACTCCATGGCAGAAGCCCGAGCTATACCGACCGAGCGGCCGCCGCATGTTGGCGAAGATAGTGCCAGTATTTGCGGATAGAGGATGTCATGTAGTCAGCACAATGAACACACCGGCCCTTAATCTCAGTTTTCTAGACCGAAGCTGCTACTTCTTCATTCAAATAACTCCTCATTTGTCCTCACGAGGATGGGTTGATCCCATTTCAAGACCCACTGCGTCACAGATACATTCTGGAAGGTGGCCGGGGATCGAACCAGGGACCTCTGAAACTGTAGTCAGGAGCTCTGACCGCTAGTCCAAAGAAGCGGTCATTGTATCGGCAAACAAACAAAATGATAGCAATAGTATCGAGAAAGTAGTCACATAGAACATTTTTTCGAATAATATGTATTCAATTTAATTTGGTTTGTGGTTTTGATTGGCGTACATAGAAATGTGTTGTGATGTTACTGATTGGAATCAGAGCTTACACTTCATCATCATCATCATCATCATCATCATCATCATCAACAACAACAGGGTCAGTTTAGTAAAATACCTTCATCTTCCTCTCTCCTTAAACCATTCTTCTTCCCTAACTTATGCTTCGGAATATCGTCTCATTAAAAAAAAAAAATTGCAATCAAAAACTAGAACCGTCTTCTGCATGACGTCATATAAGGAAAGGTTAAGGGAAAGAGGAGTTTAGGAAGAAGGAGGATTCAAACATTGGATGAATTGAAGGAAATAAGAAAACTATGGGAGCTGAAGGAGGAGGCAGAGGACAGGGCGTATTGGCGATCTAAGTTCATCGACAAAAGGAATGGACCTGTCGTAAGATAGAACACCTAATAATAATAGTAATAATAATAATTCGATTTAAAAAAATCCGCAAACAATAAATCACAAAATCTTCAAAATGTATCTTAACTTACTAAACTTTGAATGCCTTCATTATTGGTGTATTGTGTCACCTGAAAAACGTGACTTTTAACCGATTGTTGTGGATTTTTATGAACGTTTATAGTTTGTATCGGGTAACTAATTTACTACACTTAAAAAATATTAAATTACGTATTTATAAACCGTTTTAAGGACAGACATAATATTCTGATTCACTCTAATATTAGAAAAATTCGCCAATTGCCAGGCTAGTAATAGCTTGCTCAGCGTCAGTTAAACCAATCGTAAAAAAAAAACTGTTTTATAAAGATTTTCAAACAAATTAATAAGCATCCATATTTGCACTTTACAATAATCTAGTTACCCAAACCACATTAAATAGTTTTGTTTTTTTATTTCGTACTATTTTAAGAACAATCGCTTAACAATCTTAAGAGCACAGTAGAGTAGATAAAAATAAAGAGTCCACATAAGTTGCTACCCAATGCCAATACATCGAACAAAAGCTTTCCCCTTGACTAGGATCCAACACCTTGAACTATTTCAAAACAACCTTCCGACCGTGACAGAAAGAACGTTTGAGTCCCTAAACCGAAGTAATAATATATTTTCGCGTTCAATGCCACTTTGTTGATCATCCTACCTCAACATGTATTCGGTGTGGTTCAATTTATCTACAGAAAACCCGCCAACGATCATGGTTCACTCGTTATCTTAAACAGCGGAGACGATAAAAGATAGAAACTTGTTTACATTTTAACTGCTGAATGAATGATAACAATGTATTTCACATGCACTATCGATATTCGTAAAGTAGACAATTAAAATAATTTATTTGTGTTGAGTAATTTCACCCCTTTCGTTTGTTGTAAACATTATTAGGAACTAATGGAAACAAAAGCACTGCAAATTATTATTTTTTAAAAGAGATAATTGTAGCACAATTTGAAAATAGAAACAGTAAGCTTGAAAGTGTTTGGTCGACATTGTAAAATAAATGACATTTCACAGAATGTAAAAACAAATGAGCATTAAATCACGAAATTATGCAAACAAAACTAAATGGACGTATAATGATTAGCATGTACTCACTCTTGTGTTTAGAGTTGTTTTTCCATATAGATTTCAAGAACGACATGTTGATGGCTTTTTAAAAGACGATTCCTTTCTAAACAAACGCGTGTGCACTGATCGGAGTTTAGACAGCTTCTGCAGCAGCCGACAGCTTTTCGATCCAAGCCGGGCTCGTGTGGATGAAGCAGCCTGGACCAAATCAAGGCTGCCAACTTGAACTTTCTAACACCAGAAGTGACCAGACTCCTCTTTATCTTTCCAAGACGGGGATAAAGGGCGGGAATGTTGTAACAACGGTGTCACGGACAGCCAGATTTACGCCGTTCAGAATGTATAAGTAATATCGCGAATGCAAATTACTTAACCTACTGTTCAAAGTCTAACTTTGTAATTACGTCGTTTAGGAATGATAGTCTTGTGGGTTTAAAACACAAAATAGTTATGTAGCAACATTGCCTTCAATTGCTCCTATAGAGTTCATTTTCGCGTGTGTACGTCGCAGCAAAACTACAAACTAAAAACTGATTGTAAATAAAATTAATTGTATAGTTTAAACATATCATTAGTCTTTTCTTAAATAAATTTAATTACCTTTCCCGTGCTCAGACTCGTGCATCGAATCCCATCCGCGACAACCGTAAATTTACACTAAATCTTAGGATGACAGAATTTTAGAGGAAGTGTACCCGCATTTGAATAGAGCAGTGATAAACCATTCACTAAAAAAAACTCCTCGGTGCAACCCAGCCGGGATTTGAGTCCCGGAATTCCTGGCAAACCAGACCAGGGCGGGACTGACTTTTTTTTTTTTGTCCGCGTGTCCACCGGTGCGGATCCCCAAAAAACCTTGTTTCGCTCGATGTAGCGTTTGACCATTGACTTTTTTTTTTGTCCGCGTGTCCACCGGTGCGGATCCCCAAACAACCTTGTTTCGCTCGATGTAGCGTTTGACCACAATCTAAGAGACCCGCCTTCGATCCTTTGGCGAGGGCCGAAAATGTATCACCGCTAAACTGGAGGGTAGAGTTACATACAGCCTGGAGTCTGGTTGTTGTGTTTGTCGTTGATCAAAAGCTCCCCTATTAGCCGACACACAGATCAAAGTGTGGCTTTGATCGTAGCCTGGGTAGCTCAGCGGGTACAGACAGCAGTGACAAGCCGTGACAATGGCTGAGTGATTTTTTTTTAAACTCACGAACTTCAAGAACTTCACAAAACATTATTTAACTTATTCGTGATAATTAGATTGGTAAATTAGGTGATGATACCATTTGTGATTATTTAACCACCACCATTTCCCGCAGCTAAGTGGTACAGAGCGCTCAACCACAAGTCTAAAGGACCCCGGTTCGAATCCGGGCTGACGACTAACTGCTTCTCCACCCCCACTTCTTACTATCAGTACGGGATTTCCGTATTTAACTATGCTGATAGGAGAGGGAACAAAAATATAGAATTTAGAGGAAGTGTACCCGCGTTTACGTGGAGGAAGTAGAAAACCATTTAGGAACAACCACCCTCAGTATATCAGGCTGGGGTTTGAGCTCCGGGTACTGAAGATATTTAATATTTTATCGTATATTATGTATTCGTGCCATCATCCGATCGGTAAATATCCAGGATAAAGCTATGTTATTTTTTTTCTCTTTGCCGTTTACGGAAAATTCCATTCTAAAATCACTTAAAATACAGTCGAATTTTTATATAAAGGGCCTTATCTGACAGTTAGAAAGTTACTCAGGGTGTTCGTAAACTTATAGCCCAAACTGCTCATACAGCTTGTTTGGACCGAAAGTAATCCAAAATCCATCTACACTTACATCCGGAAAACTATGCTCATATCATTAAATCGTGTCCAATGTTTCGGCGTACAGCGCCGAGATAGCAAAGCTGTCAAGCATGCGTGTAAAACAGGTTGCATAGGGGTTAGGCACGCAGCATTGCACATCTCTACATCTTGGAGCACGGCAGCAGAACATACCACAATTAACAGTAAACAACACACCAGTTCATCTAGAAATGGGAATTAATTTTAAGGGTCATCATTAACTGTCTTACATAACAGAAAGTGCTTACTATTATTACATGTGCAGTACTGTGCGCCTAGCTCCTATGCAACTCGTTGTACACGCATGCTTGGAAAGCTTTGCTCTCCCGGCGCTGTACGCTGAAACTTTGAACACAATCTAATGGTATTAGCATAACTTTCCGGATGTAAGTATTTAGGGGTTTTGTATTATTTTTTGTCCAAACAAGCTATACGTGCAGTTTGGGTTATAAGTTTACGAGCACCTGTAGATCAACTTTCACGGATTCATACGTCAAGTCATGTCATCTGCAGCTGTCGCTTTTGATACATTCTGATTTTCACAAGAGGCTTGTTATCTGAAAACTTGAAACTCATATTGCTACAATGACGGGGGGGAGGGATATATTTAATTAATAATGTTAAGAAGTAACCCATAAGGAAGCATTATTGAAAGTTTTTGATAACTTTTTAGATTAACTTTATAGTTAATACATCATATCTCTAGAATGTCAAATTCTAGTTACTTTCAATCAATGTTGGTCGTTGAAAGTGGTCTTCATATACAAATCAGTTTTTTTAGATAATAATAATAGCTAACAATATAGTATAAAAATATTCAATGTTGGATGCAATAATGTTTGTCGTCATCATAATTCGACGTTTCCACCACCTCTGCAGGTCATCTGGCACCTCCACTTCCCTTCCTGTCCATCTCTCCAAACTTCTCCCTCAGCCATGTGTTTCCTCTCCATTCCGCTCCTTTAGCCTCCATGTCCTCCTGCGCTTGGTCCATCCATCTTGTTCGTGGTCTTCCAATAGTTCTTCTACCTTTATCTTTGTTCTGTAGGGCTTTCTTAGGCATTCTGTCCTTCTCCATTCTCATCACATGACCTAAACACAGTACTTTAACCCTTTTCTCTTCACTGTCTCTTCTAATGATATAACTTTTAAACCATCCCTAATTATTTCATTCCCTATCCTGTCTCTTCTTGTTACATTCTCAATACCTCTCAGGAACACATCTCTGTTGCTTGCAATCTTCTTAGATCTCTCTTCTTCCGTGTCGAGGTTTCAGAGCCGTATGTCAAATATTAGATGATAATGTTTGTATTTTCAAAAAGCCTTTCTATTGAAAATTGTACTATGGCTGGATAAGGTAGTTTCTATTTAAATGGTAGTGGATAGTACACCTGATAATAATGTATTTAAATAATCGTGTTGTTGGATAGGGACCGTAAATTAGTCTATTTTAAATGTAACGAGATACATAGTTTTATTCAATTAAATATACTTTAGTTTGCATTAATTAATTTAACAAATCGGGTACAGAATCATCCGAGGATATTAATACGTATTCCGAGGACGGATGGTCGTATTATAGTCTCGGAACATACGCACGATTTTTTTTAATCGTTCATCAAAAGGCTACGGGATCATTTATTGGCGTGCGTATACAATCGATACGATTGCAACACGACAAAAGTCAAAAGTCGGTCGATGAGGTTTTATGATTGAACAATCGAACAACTATTGCTAGATAGCGCTATCTATCTATATCCATGGCCTTGTATTGGCGTGCGCATACTAACTATTAAAGAATCGCAGGTCGCATGTTCAGTCTGTGGCTGATAATTCGAAAGGGAAGGTCGCGTCTAATTTCCATCTCTATGGCGGGTGTAGTTATTACAGCCGAAACTTAATTGAAGTATTAAAGAAGCGGTCTAGTTTATTTAAAATCTCTGGAGGTGTTATTACTTTCGAACTGTTTCCTGGTTGGGTGGGATCAAATGCGGAAGAAAACTAGAACATATAAGCCTATGCAACATTAAATAATCCACTTCGGTGGTCGCAAGGTCTAAGGCGTTACTCTCGCAGTAGACTAGACTACCGATGACGGGGAGATCCAGGTTCGATTCAAAGGGGTTTTCCCATTCTCTCTCTCTCTCTCTACCTCAAAGAAAATACGGATGTACTTCCTCTAAATATAGCCTTCCTAATTCCTAAAACCATCAGTGTAATTAGTACATAAGCTGTATAACCCAAAAGGGTAGTAAGACGCCGTGCTGAATAAAATAAAACAATTGTATGAATGCGCGTAGCCTTAATCTACGCGTTAGGACTAAGTGCGTAGTATCAAACCGTTCTGTCCTATGTTAGGTTAGTTTGTAAGTCGTGGAATGTGAAGGGGTGAAGTAAGGATAAGTTACAGTTCAATTTTCAAAGGAAGGGTCTTTTAAAATGTAGAAAATAAAAACTTTTTACGGTCAACAATGACAACATGCTACTGTATTTTTATTGTTATTTTACAGGTATTGATAATATCTATCAAAAGTGACAGCTGCATGTAACATGACTTGACGTATGAATATGTGAAAGTAGATCTAGTAGCTTTTCTAGCTGTCAGATGAGGCCCTTCCTATATATAAAAACAAATTGTACCCCAAACACGAAGCATCCTAGGGTCATGCATGTAAACATAGATAAGATATTCGAACCTGGCTACTTTTCGGTTTGAAATGTTGGTGCTTCGAATTGAAGAAACGGTATTAAAAATGGCGCGTTTTATCTGACGAAATTAATGTCAGCTTTAGATCAACGAATGCTGAGATTGCTTCCCGCAGGCGTTAGTGATTGTTATTATTTTAGTGCACAAGGTAAACGACCCGGGTATATGACGGATGATTCAATAGTCGTCCACGGTTTCAGAGCGTTAAATATAACGACATACCTAACAAATCCTTCTTTTTTATATTTTTATTTGAAGAGGTGAAGGGGATATTATGTTGTACTGTACCACACAACCGCTTTTTATGGTGATTTGAGGTATTAACGCGCAATTTCGAAATGCACAGGTTGCATAAGCAAACTTCTGTCACTTATGAACCAATTTAACCTGAAACAGTATGTATAATACTATAATAAAGTCATGTGATCTGCAACTGTTACCTTTAAAATAAAACTGATATCTTATCAATGTTGACCAAAAAAAAAGTATTTTCTAAACCATCACTGTGCTACTAGACAATTAGCCGGTATATTTTCAATAATAACATTATTAGGTTACAGGTGTTTACTGCATGGACTTGTAGTAAGCTGGCCTTGAATATTGGCGTAACAATAGGGTGGGGTCCCTTTAAATGTCGTTTGTTTGGCCTCCATAAGTGTTAATATTGATTATATATTTTTTATATTTATTAATATAGTCTAATTCAAATCAAGTTTTTTTTTACATTACCGTATATAATTAGTTTCCCCTTTTCAGTAGCAAATTTTATTAGACAAATATTTTGTACAATGTAGACCTGTGATTTATAAGAACCACAATAATAAATGACAATATAATTTGTTATCCATACTAATTATTATACATACCTAATTTTTTTGGTGGGGGGGGGCTTTCTTTTACTGCGGGATTGGGAGGAGGCAGCATGAAAGTTTTGCCACTGGCTCATAATTTCCTAGTTACGCCTCTGACAAAACTATTCCATTATGCTATGGCTTATAATATAGCCATGGCGCAATACGTCAAGGTAAGACTGATACCTTTCAGATTAAACAGAGTGTATTTCAACAATCAGAATGACCAGGATAAATAAATTTGGTTTATCATCCCTCATAAAAACAAATATTTCCTTGACATATACTTATATTATATTGGATGTACATTGGCACCACAAATGGATATTTGTTTTTATGAGTGATTTATGTGAAATATTTAGATTGGAAACAGAAAATCCAAATAAAGTGACTCTTAACACAGAAAAGTATGTGTGTAGGGTCATATATATGAAATTCAAGGTCACAGCTAGCTACATTGGCATTTAAAGGAGTTCCCTTCGAGATGTTTTAACCCACAGGCAAAACAGCATGACTAGTGTAAGAATTGTATGGTTGGCTATGATGTCTGGGTGTCTGGCTCGTTTTACCTTGTTTGCCAATGGCAAGAGTTCTATTCCCATATTTTTTTATTTATTACCGCATCTTACTGTTAGTGTTCACATATATACATATTTTACACTAGTGGGCTAGGTACAAGTAAGGGTGAATTAATAGAAAATATCCAGGCATTTGTAAAAATAAAAGTGCAGTCTGTTGCGTGTGACACCCTAGACCATTCGGCCACTGAAGCAGGCACCCCCATATTAATGCAATTTTTATGTGATTCGCTTTAATGGCCCAAGGGTTTAACATGTCACACTCGTGTAAGGCTGGTCTGCCTAATACGAGAAGATCAGGGTTTAAATCCCAGTCCGGTTTTAATTTAAAATAGTTTCCCAATCTCCTTCCATACAAATGCAGGTAAATTACTTTTAAAAATTCTTCCTTCCTCGTCCCTACCCCATTAGATTAAGTATCATATATACATACAACCTGAACCATTACGAACCAATAAAAAAAAATTCGTAAAACCCAAATGTAGCAAGACACAGTTAAAACAAGTACAATAAAGTATGGCATACTGTGAATGAAGTTTAATGTGAAAATACCGAGCCATCGCCAATGTAATTTTATAGTGATTCAACCACTACTTTTAATACAATTATATTGGTTATTAGCGATTAATCTCAATTCATGTCAAAAAAACACAAAAACAACATAAAGCTATAAAGTAAACCACGAATAAACGGAACAAGTGTCAAACACACGAAGGTCATGATCACTCTCAAATTAAGTGTCCTACCACTTGTTCGTGGCCACCCTCGGAGACCTATTTCGGGTCTCACGAGGTTCAGGGACACTTGAGTGTTACCCCTGGGGACAAGGTCGAGTTCACAAGACGTTCAGGGACACTTTTGAGTGTACCCCTGGGGACAAGGTCGAGTTCACAGGGCGTTGAGGGGGAGCCCCCAAGGGCAAAGGAAACACAAAATAAATTATCAACATGGATAATAATCATATTTATTTTGATTCCTACACAAGGTTCTTATGTAACAAAGCCCACCGGCAAAAAAGCACGTTACACAAAGCACTACATCACATATTAGGTCCTTTATACAACATTCCAAAAGATCACAAAAAAAATATATGAAAAAATGCTTTGTCAGCGAAATGAGAAAAAATATTTATAATTTGTGTACATACACAATTTTATTATATATTATATTAATCTTATATACTTACACTATTATAATAATACATAATGAGCGAGTTTATTACAAAGATTGAAAATACTGCGATGAGATCCCAGTAATGTACAATGGAAGTGGTTAACAGTACATACATTACAATGGGTGAAGTACTCCTATTTACTATGTTTCATATGCACTTTTTGTGTATTTGCAGTAATAACAAAATATACAGTTTCGTTGTCTACACAAACACGATCAATGTAGGCCAATTTGAGAAAATTCAAAATTGCATAATATTTAATATTCCATTCAAGTGTTTGAAATCCTTTTAAATTTACTTTAGCAGCAGTGCCTACTCGGGTAATTTCAAAGTTATTTTGTGCATCGGACGCATATTAACTCTACTTACTTAAGCCCTTTAAGCACTATCACACTTAAGGCGCTAATGCACAAAATAGAGAGAAAAAACGAGCAGTTCACCCTTTGAAATTTCCTGTTTACCTGCTCATAACACTTCCCCTCTTCCGCTGACGAGTTTACAGTCACTCTACTATTTGCGTCTGGACAGCATTGACTTTCGTTACAAAATTCCCTTTTTATTGTTTTCTATTTTAAATATACAAAATGCATCCACAGACTTTTTTTTAAATAAACATCCTGGCAGAAATATTTCTACTGGACATTTCTGTGAATAAACCAAATATCCCAGGTCTCAGACAATTTAAGTTTAATTTAAGAATTATTTGAAAATTTGTGGTTATTTGGTTTAATTGTTTTATCTTTAAATCCTGATGAATATACCATAAATACATTAACAAATTAAACCCTATATTTATTTACCGTTACATAACAGGTTTTTAAATCCCGATGAATATACCATAAATACATTAACAAATTAAACCCTATATTTATTTACCGTTACATAACAGGTAGGAAACGCCCTCCAACAATTTAAGGAAAAATTACAATTTTTCTTATTTGATTTCGGTAATAATTTTTAACAAATTGCGCTAACAAAACAAACCAAACAGCCATCTCGTTAAAGGTTCTGTAAAACACTAACTTAACCTAATTAATGAATCTGGGTGTATGCTTTAAATTAAAGAAATGCATTAAATAAACACCTATAATCCAATATTCTTATTTATTTAAATTAGAGTTTTAATTTAGATGAACTAAGAAAAATGAAGCAAAACAATTTTATTTCCCTTCTTTCGGCTAGGGAGTATATGCTCATGTTTAGCAAACTTACTCAACATCAAAATTAATATGCATCGGCAACTTATGTTACACAAACATTCAAGTTCATGATAGCAATAACCTTTCAATAAGAGAAAAAAAAAAGTATTTCTTACACTTAAATCAAACTATATATTTTGTGTACACAAAAGGAAACTATTTTGTGGATAAAAACTTGTAATTTAGAAACCGGCCCAACACAAAACCAATCAGGGTATGTATTTTACTTTAAAAAAATCCACATTTTTGTAAAATATGTATTTTATATATCTGGACGACAGTGAAACCTCAGTTTTACACTTTAATTGAGTAGAAAGAGTTTTTATATACAAAGAAATAGAAAAAAGCTATATACAAGAAAGTTTAATTTATACTTTATAGATAAAATGTTACATAAATTATAAATTAAAATGAAATACTGAGGATTCACTGGACCAAAGTTCAAATCGATGCAATACGCAGACAAGTGCAAATCAAACATATTGACATAGAATAGGGGCACATTCACTTGTCTTCTGCTTTGCATTTACATCACTAGTGTGGAGGGGGGAATGGAAAGTATATACAAGAACATCGAATACGTCTTTATATAACAAGAATCCACGTATACCTAAAACCTTTTGTATTTCGGCAACATCAGATAGGAAGCTGTAGAATACAAATCTTTTTACGACATTCACATCACTTGGGCACCCGAATTGTACAGTTTATATCTGCTCCACCTTAAAATGGAATATTCAAAATATAATATACAAACAATGAGGTCACTCATTCTTGTTTGAAAATTTGATTGTATTTTAATTACATATTAGAACACAATCTATTTCACTCTATAAGGGTGGCTACAAAACATATTTTACAAAATTCCCCGACTTTTCCAGTTTTAATGGTGGATGATGACTTGTTTTATTTATATCAGTTATTTTAAAAATTAAAATGTTATTTTATATAGGTATTATTAACTTTTGTTTTAGTGTTTAGTTGCAAAATTAATGTGATATTTTAGAAATATTTTTTTATTCCCTGACATTCCCTGTCTGTAGCCACCATGTCTATTTAAAAAATACTTGTACGTGCTGAAGGCGGGGCTGCATGGATTAGTTTCGCTTGATTCAATATATTTGTTGCACAAATTATAAAAAAAAGAACATTCATAATAGCTAAGAGCGGTATTACACTGTCAAATTTCTATTAAAAGAACTTTTTTGAAATAAAATATATGATAAAAGATTGCCACCACCTTTGATAAAAATGTTTATCACACTGCATCACATTTTCTTCGAAGTTTGACTAAATCAACTTGGTCACCAAAGGTGCTTTAAAAGGGATGAAGATACTGGGGAGTGGAGGAGGTTACATAATGATTAGTTACATACCCTGTAATCATCACAAGACCTTGTTGGTGTTATTAAATCTTGCTGATTACGGTGGGCAGGACGTGCAGCCTGAAAGGGAAATTCTAGAACCATGTTAAGAGTATCAACTGGCAAACTCAAAGGGAAGAGACCATTAGGAAAAACCTAGAGGCAGATGGAAGGATAACGTTAGAATGGACCTGAAAGAGAGAGGGATAGGGTGTAATGAGGTGGACTGGATAGAACTAACTCAAGAGAGGGATAGGGTGTAATGAGGTGGACTGGATAGAACTAACTCAAGAGAGGGATAGGGTGTAATGAGGTGGACTGGATAGAACTAGCTCAAGATAGGGATAGGGTCGATAAAATTGATTTTAAAAGGATATAACATAATTGGCAATTGTAACACTATAAAAAAAAAAGAATCTTGATAAAAAATATGATACTAATAATGACAAACAGGATTGTTATTCATTTTTTTATTTTTGGCAAAACTAAACATACGACCCCACCTCTTTAAAATAACCTAACCATATAATTTTCAAACACCACCCGATATTCTTAAATACACAGCCAAAATTTTAACCCCTTTCTCTCACTCATTAAAGACTTGAAAATACAGACATTATTTTTAACACAGAACTATTATCTCTGGAATCAGTAGACACAAAGAACTCAAGATAATTTCTAGAATAGTTATAAAATTCAGTACTTGTGAATGTTCAATATTAGAATAAAACTTTATATTTGCTAATTAACCTGATGTTTAGTTTGTTCCAAACATTAGTATGCATTCATAAATAACATCTATCTGATGACTCTTTAATTAAATCACATTATCAAACAATGTTAAATATGATGAATTGAATAATGTTAAAGTAAGAAGACCCAATATATATTAAAGATATTCTAGAGCTGGGTCGAATCCGAATCTCCAATTTATCTTTGAATCCCAAATCCGTATCATGGAAAATATAGGAGGAAATATAAATATGAGAGAATAATAAAAAAAAATACAAATATTAGCTAAATGTTAACATTCTTTTTTATAATCCATTCATTATAACATTTATACATTCGGTTAAGTGATAAATTACTGGTCTGAGGCCTGGTTGTCAATTGTTAAATTACTTGTCTCGGGCCCGATTGTTAAGTTCAAACTACAACTATAAATGGTTCTGAGCGACTAATAAGCATTATTAGAGCTCTAAAACAAATTTCAATAAAAAAAAAAGTATTTAAAGGATTTGAGTCTTGAATCCTTGACACTCAAATATCCTTAAGGATTCGAGGGCCCATCCTTAGATATTACTTGTGCGAAGTTATCAAAATGCAAGAGTTAACAAAAATACTTTAAAAAGAAATGTATTTAGCTAGATAATAGGGGTGTGTGAACTCAAAATCAAACACACGAAACATCCTCAAAGCGGAATCAAAGTTTCGAACATATGTTTTATGACTGGACAAGTATTTTATCGTGGTTATTTATAGGCCTACATAACTTTATGCACTAAAATCTAATATTACTTGGAATTGTTTTACTACAGAACTGTTTGTAATATTTTGTTTTAAAATGATAGATTTAGTTATTTAATAATTTACAAGGCAATTACAGTAGTGCCCCCATATCCGCGGGTAATACATTCTTAGATCTACCGCGGTTACACGAAACCTCGGATAGTACCGAACTATTATATAACGTGATATTTATGTAACATATATAAATATGGTAGTTTAGTTGATAAATTATTCACAATAAGACATAACCAAGATTAAATAAAGTAATAATGTGTACTGTATACTGCAGTGTACTAACTACTATCCATTTTTCTTGTTGTGACAATTACAGATGTTGATAATGAGTCGAGTAATATACATAAATAGCAGGCGTGTTTGTGCTGCTGAAAGTACAGCTGGTTCTCGCTTGGCGCGTGCTTTGAAACCTATACACAGTTTTTTCCTTTAATTAAAAGTAAATAAAATTGGGAAGCGGTAAACCACGGATAACCGAATCAGTGTATCTGGAGGCCCTACTGTACTTAAGTTTTTTTTTTCTTTGTATGAATATTAATTTGTAATATATACAACATCTCTCAATATTTTTGATTGGTGAAGATTCTTAACTGTCTAAGCCGGAATTTTTTTTCTGAGCAAAGTTAAAGCTGACATTTGTTTTAAAGCTTCGCATACCCTTACTAGATAATCAATTTAATTTCTCGATCAGTAAATGTGTTTTCCGCTAAAGTACCATTGGACAAATTATCCTTTTCAAAATCTCTAATTTTTATTCGCATACAAATATTGATGCGAGTACTCTTGGAATAAAGTCAAATGTTTCAGTTAATTATTTTATGTTATTAGTTATTGGTCCTGAGTACAATCTACCAATACCGCAATACATCAGATTGAATGACCCTATACAATACAATTTAATTTTGCTAGCCATATTTCACAATAATAATTTTGAAGAAAATAATTTAATTAACATTTTCATAACAACCAAACAAGAAGATTCCTAATCAAAGGAAATAGAGCTGAATATAAAGTAATATAAATTTGTGCGATGAAATGACAAAGATTTATCACAAAAAATAACCACCTTTAATTTAAAAGAACATAAAGGAGTTTTTTTTTTAAATTTAAAAGAACATTCCTCTGTATAATAATTCTAAGAGCTCTCCCCTAGTTGATTCAATAACCAAGGAAATGGTCAGGTATACAATATTGCACATTTATCATCCTTTAGTGTACGAATTTTAATCCAGGATCAATTAAAATGACGGAAAAAACACCAATAATAAACATTTTTATTGACTATTTTGAGGTAATGAGCCTGTGTAGATTTTATATTACAAATTAAAATCAAATCAAATATTTTATAATGAAATTGTTTCAAAATTGAATATCTTATAATTAAATAGTATCAAATTCAATTAATAGTTAAGATAAATGATATATTTTTAATTGATTCCAATAAAAAAAATATAGGCTCATTAATTACTATTTAAATAGTTTATAAATTGTTAAAGCTTCAACAATTAAGTCCATCCTTAAAAGTTAAATTATTCTAAACCTTGGCTTTTTGATTCAAATTATGAACTAAATGCATATTTGGAATCTATTAGTAACTGAAATTTCAAATCTGATTGGAATATTTTGAATATTAAAAGAAGAAACTCTGTACTACCAAGATTAAGATTTGTACTCAAAGGCAGAGTACTTATTAATTTATTTATCTGTTAAAGCAATGGACAAGTTTATCTGGGGTGAATTAATCTAGTTTACTTGTAGATTTAATTTAAAAACCAATATGTGATTACTTCTCCTAAGATGACAAATTAGTTGATGAATATGTCATACTAACATAACAAGTTCAACAATAAATCTCGGTCACTTCATGAAGGGTTAGGTAATTAAAGATATTAATTTAGTTATCGGCTTGGTGTTTACATGGTTAAGGGAATGTTTCCTTTATGTGTAAAAAAGATACACAGTTATTACGAGATTTTTAATTTATAAATTAGGTTCCGATAAGACTTATTTCCAGACATAGTCATGCCATATTAACCTTGAGAACCATTTTGTTTAATTTGCCGGGGCAAGATTCAAACTAGGGATCGGCGAAAGAGTGATTCTCAGATATCGGTGATCAACGTTACCGTGATTTTAACCAGCGATTTATTTACCGTAACTGGCAGTCTTACCGGACCAATATTTTGTCTCGGCCGCAGTATTGATATTTTATTCCAGACAGTACTCCAGTCTTTATTATACTTTTAAAAACTGATATTTCTTTCACTGGTATATTTTTAACTAAACATATGTTTAAAATATTAACATTAAGTCTCTTTATTAATGAAAAACCTTACAGTATGTTATTGTAAATAGATTCTGTTTAGGGAGATAAGACTTCCGCCATCAAAGTGGTCAGGAAGCGGCGGCGCTTTATCAAATACTATTCTATAGAAACATGAGAGCAATGACATGAGACTTATATTGGCTGCACCTATGAGTCACCATATCGCCAACCAATATTTCGTCAATCACCAAGTGCTTTTACAATCCACAGCGCGCGATACACCAATTACTGATACTTTTGAGTTCTAGTCGATAAGAGTGACGGTGAACAAAAAGTAGCGATGAAATAAATTACTGTCGCTGATTTAATACTCACCTTTAATTCAAACCCTGTTAGTATCGTAAAAGCGACGTGGCTGTGAATTACAAATGTAGAAACATAATAAGATATACTGATCACACAAAATGCTACACTCCTGTGACAAAAAAAAAAAAGTTTACTTAAAATATGTTAAGAAATAAGTGTGCGTTAAATAGTTTAGTTTATATCACAGGTGAAAAGATAATGTATCACAAAAATAAAAAGACAGATTTAAAGAACATGTTAATTTGAAAAATTTAAGATATCAACTGTATAAATTAATACAGCACAGTCTTGCTAATCCAAACCTGAAATCAGGGATGTTCGGACTATTAAGGGATGACATAAAAAGAGTAAGACATTATGTAGTAATCTATTGATATATTCATAAATCTATGGTAACAAAATTAAGAGTTTGTCTGTCATAAGTATTGTGCGATATCTTCTGCACGAAGAGGGTTGAGATTTTAAAAATTAGTAGATCCTCTATAACATGTGCATCATGAAGCTGGAATTCTTAATTTTTTTATACAATATTTTAAAATTGACTAAAAGCTGGGCCAGAAAAAAATAACAGATTTTTTTTTGTTTCTATGAAGCAAATAAAAGCAGTACCTGGGGTAGCCATGCAATTCACTGCGCAGTTATCCCAAGTACTTATGCTAATAATTCATAAAATGATGTTAAATAATTTATTAATTTGGCTTTCTTTGTGGTAATTTTATTAACGACTCACCTTTCTCAAGATTCTCTTAACTCACACATTTCTGTTAATGTGCTAAGTTTTCTTCTGTTCGACAACACAGTGAAATTAATTCAAATAAGAACACTAACAAGATGAAATATCAACAACCAGTTGTTGCGGTAAGATTAGAAAACACCATTGTGACCATGAGTGAGGTTAGAAGGAACAAAACTACCCCCGGTTTGCATCACTGCTGCATCTTCTGGACTAACGCAGGTTCGGATTAGCAAGATCATTCAGTATAGTAAACTTGTTTAAAATAAAAATATACATTTTCAACAAAATCAGTCCGCATTTGATTAAAGTGACCTGGATTTATGTCAAACAATATTTTATTTTACCAGGAGACTATGCTGCAACACTATATTTAACCTCACTAGAGCTAAATTGCAAATTACATTAACACTCAGAGAATAGGTCCAACACTATGAAATTAAAACTTTGGTTATTCTTTTTTAATTTAGTGTGAATCACTTTTTTTTTAACAAAAAAAAACACAATATAATTGTTTGTACATGAGGTTAAGTAAACCCTACAAGCAGTTAACATAATTCTTAGTACAAGTCCCCAAAGCCTTTCATGTGCGTTCCGATGGTTATAATTATCCCATTTATTCTTTCTTCATTCATAAGGATTAATAGTTCAGAGGATTATAGTATTTTCTTAAATTTAAAAACACAATTAAATTCCTTTGGCTATGATCTCTAACACATGTGTTAGCTCATCATTAATTTTAATCATAATTTTAATTTAACTTATACAATCTACAATTAACGTGGTTACATTCCGAGGTTAATGTTAAAAAAATTGCACAATTAAAGTCCTTTTTCAATAATATAGATAGAATTAATTTATCTTTCAACTTGCAGCGACATCAGAACCGGTTACATATCCTGTCTGCCTGATCAGAGAGCCCCAACACAACACTCGGATAACCAATTAATCTGTAGCTCTTTCGACACTTGTTTAAATTATTTTGAGAAACATTTAGCATGGGTCTCCTTACATTTTCAGTTTTAAAATAATAACATTAGATAACACATTGTTAGGACTGTGGAGTTGGTAAGCCAAGCCTTCGACTCCAACTCCTTCATAAATTAATTAAGAATAACAAATTTACTGCAGTAAAATGTTCCAAAACATTTGACATTATGAATTTATATTTGAATAAATTTGTCAATCCAAATTACAAATATTGATCTTAAAGAATAAAAAAAAAGTGTAAAATATTGTTATATTAGTATTATAAGTTTTTATTTTGAGGTCCGAGTCGATACATTTTTACAGAGTGCAGCTCCACCCAAAATTGCTTCAGACTCAAACTTCACAGCCCTGGTTTTAACACAACACAAATCAAAACAATCACTAAAAATAAAGACTATGTTTGCATCTAAAATAGAAGATTATTCTTTTGGGTTTAGAAGTGGGGTGGGGAGGTGGGGGGCAGATCAAGCTCCCATCTAAATTGTGGCTTATCCAAAGACATTATTCAAGAATCTCATTGGATAAAACCAGAGTCAATTTCAAAATGCGGAATGATTTCTTAATTAGCGGTCGACTGGTGGGTGGTGAAGTTAGACCTTGAACAGTCACTTTTCGAGCAGCACAGTGGTACCACCAACATCGCTTGTCTTACTGTGGTAAGTCTACCGCAAGGTTAGTAAAGAGGAGGTTTCCGTAAGACCTGCGTGGACAGAGAAGAAGGTGTGATGTCACTGTTAACCCCTCGCCAGATTGACCGCTCACCAAACAAGAAGACTAGTAATTTCTATTTGGTTAACGTTTGTAGATACATAATTTTGTTTTTATATCCAAGCGAGTGACTATTTCTATGACAACTATTGACTATACATGAAGCAATATACAAAGTATAGTAATTGTAGTATTATATTCTCGGTGAAAAGGTGCTAATATGTTTTAAAGAAAACAACTCGATTGTTTAAATAATTTTTCTTTACTCATACTAATTCATTTTTTGTTGCTTAGGAATTATCTGTTTGTATACTATTGGGATTAAATAATAATATTCATACACAGCAACAATAAATTCATTGGTTATTTATTTGAGGTATTTAACGTGCACTTTCTGAACAGATTGATTATATTATCAGCACTCAACTTTTAAAAAAATTTAAATATAGAACAGACACCGCACTTGAGTTATTTTTTACTAAGAGTATTTTAATAAGTCCCACACCATGATGTTTTCTTTAACTATTTTTCCAGTTTTAATTCTTCCGTTAGTCACTTGGAAAGGCAAAGGCCACCCTGAAGACAAATGCTTAATCTAGGAAGGTGTTTTATATAAATGCTTGTTGAATTGTTTAGAAACCCATCTTGCTAAATACTTAAGTGCACTTCTTTCAAGGTTCTGATCGTTCTCTGGGATCATCCCCCCTCTGGGTTGAATAGTAGAGAATTGCTTTCCCAGTACATCTAGATAGAGTATGAATGTATTCATTAGTATTAGGTACATCCATCAGAGTAAGCCTGTAGTTCAGTTCAAATATTTAAAGACTAAAAGGAAAAAATACTAAACTATGGTGGTGGTTGTTTCAACTTTTGTAACTTGGGCCATAATTTAAACCCATTTAATTGAAAGTTAATTAATACTTAACACCATACAAACTGGTTCACATCTATCCAGAGAATGATAAGTATAATAGGGACTGGAAATGACTAAAATAAATATCCTCTGTGATGTAAGAATCAGTATTTTTTTTAAATGTTTCAGTTTAGTAAACCAAAGTGTTTATTCCTGAGGGCTGACAGATTACTTGCCAACGACTGAAGGATTACTGTCTACATCACTTTCTTCCATGTGCAGAACGATGCACGTTCGACCCAGGTAACCCTCCTTTTTACTAACCCTGGGTCTACTGTGCTGGGGAGCGCAAGCCCTACCCCTGCCGCATCGTGGGTCCCCCACTCCAGAACCAACATCACTTCCTCGACGCTTCACCACCCACCAGGCCAGCCTCTAATTTGATTAGGCTTGTATATAATATATTAATGCTGGATGAGATGTACTTTTAAAATAAAACCCAAAACAATAATCTTCAAAATGCTAGTTTATACTTTCAGGTAAATAATGTATTAGAAAATAATATTAAAGAATATATTCCATGGAAAACACACAAAGTTTGTTAAATTGTTAGACCTCTGTTCTCAAACTTGTTAAAAGTCAAAAGTGAGGGAAAAAATTACATTAATAAAATGATTAAGTTTTAAAAATGGCAAAGTACAGTTTGTTTGGTTCGGAGATTCGAAAACCAGTAGAGAGACTTTCAAATTCAAACAGAGACTCCCAAAAACAAGTGTGCAAATGTAGGGAGAATAAACAAACCAATGAAATTGCACTTTTGGGATTTGCACTGATACAAGGATATAGCTTTAAATTGTAAGGGTCAGAGTTCAACCAAAACAACAACCATTTGGATCATTTGTCATTTAAAGTTTACTTTATAATTAACTTAATTTATAATGGAGGATTTCGGGCACCAGACCAAATAAACTGGTAAAGGATAAAAATTAAAACTTATGCCGGGATCACAATTAACTTAACATAAAGGATCTCCTCGTGTGTTTAAATGGAAGCGATCTCACGATGCAGTTAACTTAACGTAAGAGATGTCCTGGGAGGTCTTTTACTTTACTTTACCTTACTTGAAGGGTATCACGTGATCTAGCCAGCCAATCATCATGCGAGTGACGTCAACAGGGCTATTTAGTAATTCTTTCTTGGTTTTAAGAGCAAGGTCTACTTTTTAGCTTTAGTTCTAGTGATAGGACATTTAATTAAAATTAGTGATAGTATTGTATCATTAGAGAACGTTATATAACAGACTTAATTCAATATTGTAAAGAAGTTAAAACTACAAAGCTTTTACTATATAAAATTGTATAATGTATTACTTTCAAATAAGATCCTTGTTATTAAAATGTGAATCAATTAACATAATCATGATTGTAAAAGCATTAAAATCTGCTAGTTAATACTAGTTAAGAGTAGAGTTAAGATTAAACTAAAAAATCACAGATCAAAACACATACTCTAGAATGGAGATGTTTAGTTCGAGTTGTTACATTAAGTTACGTGAATTGTGAGCGTACACAAGTTAAGTTAACTTTAAGTGAACATTATGTTAAGTTGATCGTGATCTCGGCATGAGGGTGGTATGAAAGGACGATACTAAACACAGCTTAAGTATCAGCCAAGCGCAAGTAAAGTCTAAGAAAAGTACAAGTCAATCAGATGCCTTGCTAGAACATCTGTCTAGCAGTCCCATGATGGACTCTTACACAGAACTACCACACCCCTGGGCAAGAAATAAAATTCTCTACTTCCCCTGCCTTATATAGTGATGATTTTGCTCAAAGTTAACAAACGTGATTATGAATTAACAAAGATTTGTTAAAATGATAGAAAACATGGTTTTCAGTGAGGAAGAGTGATTCGAACCTTCTTATTGTAACAGATCAAGAATCATACATTTATAAAAAATATAAAAACTGAAGTTTGGACAGTCGCAGCCGAGTGAAGATAAGAACGTGGTAAGAAATAACCAGTAATATTTTAACTCTACTTGTAATTTTCAAAAGGTGATTGTGGTGTGATCAATACATATTTTCATAGGCCTTTCATTTGAATCTGTTTTATTATACCGATGTTTATTTATTGAGTAGTTGACTTATTAATATACAGATAACATAGGCCCGACATTCTTTCACAAAAACAAAGCAATATCAAAATACATATAGTTTCGATAGTTCATGTGTGCCGCGCCATCTTGTGGGACATTATCTAAGTATGGACCAATTACAGCCGAAGCCTGCTCAGGACCATACTTCAACGCGACTTCTCCGCGACCAACTTTATTGGGCTATTTCTTGGAAATGAGCCGTTCGGTCTAGCACTTTTACTTCGGCTGTCCTTAGCATCGGTCATGTATACGGCTCTTTACTCTCAGAGAGCAAAAAGTGATTTGCAAAGATACTTGTTTTTTTTTTTTTNNTTTGTTTTTTTTTTTTTTACAATATTTCAATAAAATAATTTAGATTTTGAAATACAAGAGAACTAAATACAGTTTCTTTTCAAACTAGATTGGTTGATAAGTTTGTAATTTTTAATCAAATCTCACAAAAATAACAAACACATCACTAATTTAAACATGACATAGAAAACTATTGTCAAAAAGAGAGTTTTGAAAAATTTAATAAAAACATTTTATTAAATAATTTAATATTCGAAGTGACTACAAAAAAATGTTCAGTTTAAATTTACTTATGAATTGATATAACGATTATTTTGATATTGTTTTATGAATAAGGTTTAGATTCTGTTCAATTAGAGAATATTATAAATCTTGTATAGATACAGATTTGTGATGGTACAATACTCGTTAAACCTCGGAGGATTTAACTTGGGTTTGTTTATAGTTTATGGTCAAAATCAATTCATTTTCAATAGATTTGGCTTTTTTTTTCCTACTATTTTCGTCTTTTAGGTAACATATTTGTTACATCATTTTTGCTTTAATTTATCAAATTGTAATTTACTCATACACAATTTTTCACATCAATACGAACCAAAACAAATTATTACAATTTTGACAATATCAAAAAAACATGAATGATATAACAATTATACACGACTTATCCTTCTTTAACCCCCCCCCCCTCCTCTGCTAAAAAANAAAAAAAAAGTCACTAAACAGTAAATAACATTTTTTTAACACCACAAAAATAAAACTTCACCCCAAAAAAAAAAACTGTTGGAAATATTCATATCCAAGCACCAGTGCAACCAAAATAATAAATTAATATAACATTTAATACTATACAGTTTATAGCCTTTGAGAGTATGTAATAATTATTAAGATGAAAATCCCTTTATTTCATGAAAATCATGTCAAAGGTAGTCTTTCAAAGTTATGTTGGCAAGACAGTTTTGGTACACAGACACTGATTGCTAACAATGTGACCCTCAACTTTACACAAAATTCTACAAAGAACATTAAACAATATGAGAGGGGGCAAAGTGACAAACACAAAATATAGAATCAACACGAAAAACAATAACAAAACATCATGTACAAACTTAATAAAAAAATCATAAATATTGGAGAGGGGTTGATTAGCATAAGAAATAAAATAAAAAATATGTATTTTCCACTCGCTTTGAATATATCGAATAAGGTAGAGTAAAGAGCCATAGGAACAAATAAAAGGTACAAACGCAACGTGACACGCACAGTTAAAAACTTCTGGCAATGAACAATGTATGGTGTAATCTCAAAAGAAATAATATTTTACCGACAATCCCCTATATTTTATAGTAAAGTAAACTGATAGAACTAAAGAAAAAGGAAAAATAAACTGCTAAGAGTAAATTTGATGAAGAAAGCCCACCTTACACTTAACAGTTTATTTTTCCTTTTTCTTTAGTTCTATCAATTTACTTTACTATAAAATTATTTAGCCATTGGGCCACCTCATTTTTATACAATCCCCTATATTTATAATTCGTTGTTCCAGAATATAGGAGCGCATGTTGGTAGCAGTGTAAAGCGTATTTCTCTTTCCATTGTGAGCCTGTTTGCTATATCTTAAATTTATTTGCGTCATTGTTACTGGTGTAGATAGCCTTAATCCACACTCTGTATCTCAGATATGAAAAAATAGTAGAAAATATTAATAGTAATTTGTTATAATGCTATCATTTTAACATTCATATATCCAGTTAAATGTTGAATTAAAGCTCTGGGGTCTGGTTGTTAAGTTTGTTTTATAGTTATGTAGGGTTTGAGCCACTTATATACAGTAATAGAGTTTTAAAACAAATCACAATTTAACATTCTGATATTTTTTTTGTTTTAATCTTGAATGTTTATTCTATCGTGAGCGAGTGTAACTTTACAGCTTAGAACTATGATTTGTAAGGACGCGCAAGACTCAAAAATATCTCGAAAATTCAAGAAAAAAAAATCTCGATCTTGTCTCGAAAGTTAAAAAATGAATCTCGAAAATTCGAGAAATGAAAAACAGCTAATAATGGCATTAAGAAATTAAAAAACCAAACCGGGAATTTATTATTTCCAATAATACCGTAGTAACCTAAAAATAGGCCACATACCTCCCCAAAAAAACAGCCTTCATTAAGAAATGTTTTGGTTATACATATTGTTTTTCAATATCAAACTTTGACAATATAAGCTGTTACACTACAAAATTAAATTATAAATGGCGGTCATTGTAACTATTTTATTAATTGCATTTAAAATATGCTTTAGGCATTTCAAGTGTTTGAATTAACTATATATATGACAATCTAAAGAAAGCACCAGCTCAAATGTTGAAAAGGAACTCTATAAACTATATATTTACTTTAATAAACATAATTTACATTTTTTTTTTACTTACAAAGGACATTCTTTCGTGTCTCGATACTTTTTTATATTCTCATCTCGAATTGGAAAAATGGCTCTCGTACATTCCTAATAATCTGTGTTCATGCTTTGATACACAATACACAAACTCTAAACTTTGATAACCAACAAATGAATGACAACAAATTAAATAGTTTTCATATTTTAGTTTTAGTGTGTCAGCTCTACATTTGATTTTTATTTTCTACTAAACAAATAAGCTAGTTAAATCAGGGATATTGACCCTAGAGAATATAGCAGTGGCGATTATTATATAATGAATAGGTTGACTAGATAAAAATAGCAAATGAGGTCACACAGATGCTTTGACAACTTACAAAAGCTCCAAAGCAGACCAAAAAAAACAACTGATTTCCCCAAAGAAAATATTGATTATAAAAACAGACTTATACTAGATCTAGAGAGGGGTTAAACCTAATATTTCTCAAACCCAAATCTTAAATTCTGTTTCAAATCTCGAATGCAAATTAGAATTTTTTTAAATGTACAATTTTAGTTAAAGTGAAGATATTTAAAATCAAATTTGATTTTGATACCCTCCGAACTACACAATTTTATATAATTCCTTTTACCAATTGATTAAAATTATTTGAAGTTTAGGATTCGAGCATCCAGTTGTTAGTTAAATCTCCATTTTGCACTGAAACGTACATATTATTTATGTTGAAAAAAACTTTTAATCATGAACCCATCAAGGAGAGTACTTGTCAACTAGTATGTTTCAAATGGGGAAAAAAACTTTGTACTAATTTTCTGTTCCAAATCTTATTACATTTTTGTTTAAAACTATATAATTTATTGCAGTATTGTCTTGAGAATACCAAAAGCATGTCATTATGTCTTACTTTATGATCTTGGTTGCATGCGAATATCACTACATTGGAAGGTCTTACCTTACCCTCTTGCACTCATCGAAAGAATCTATCTCTCCCCTGAACATATTTTAAAATATTTGCTTTGACTTATGTAGATTTGAAATGAATACCCCTTGCCCCCCCACCCACACACCCTTTATCAGCAATATTGCGCAAAATAAGTCAACGAATCATTTAATTTTTCCAAACTTATATTTTCGGTTTGCGGTTGGACAAACAGAACAAATAAACTAAAAGAGACACTACTTTTTAAATAAATCATAAAGTGTGTAGTTTTGGTAAAGTTGAGGGTCACTTGGTCAAAATGTACGGAAAGATGCAACCATTTTTATGAGACAGCAAAGCCACCAAAGAATGGGACATCACATCTGTCAAAGAACGAGACCTAAATTGAAATAAAATAACCCCCACAAACACAGGCTGACCAGCACAAAGATTAGACGAGGCTCGGAAGACAAAAAGTCCATTTTGGAGCAGTCCCAAGATGTCCGCCTGTAGTACATAGTCGGTACTTTGAGTCTTTAAGGGATTATCTTGATAGCACTGACCAAAGAGGATCTGGAGTGTTTATTATCTAAACAGAGAAACGTGCAGAGTTTTAGTCAGTGAATTAGCCGAATTAAAGTTATCAGACTTTAATAGTAAGCGTCAAATGAGGGCATGTGGCTGAAAAGTAAAAAAACGGGAAGACATCATCAAAACAAAATTTGCCTATCTCGCTCTTAACTGATGCAAAGAGAACAGAAAGGTAGCGGCACTGGGACGAATTTGATTATGCCATTGCTTACGCCACCAAGTAGACAGATATAGAGGTCTGCGGAGCTTCCATAATTTCAGTGTCGTTTCGAATTTTATATTATTCAATAACTCAAATCAAACCAAACTAAAAAAAAAATAAAAAAAAAGGGTTTTAGGTTGTTGCAAATTTCACAATGTACCTAAAACATATTAATATATCTTTAATAGCAATTCTTGTAAGGTAAAGTAAATGCTTATTAATTATTACTAAAACTGACCGGAAAATAAAGTGTTTTTTTTAAATACCAAAGACAGTCTTTACGTCTTCACATAACCTAGAGTTGTAACCTTGGATAATGCAAAACAAATGTGTTAACTTTGAGGAACCACAATATAATTGATATAGTTTATAATCACAACAAGAGATGGTGCTCTTTACCGCTTACCTTTGACAAGGTGAACTATTGCTGCGTGAACATATCTCTTTCTTGGTCTCCCTTGCAATATTTTCCCTACATACTTCATTTCCAACATTTTCTTCAGCATCCTCTCTTTTCCATCCTCATTACATGCCCAAACTATCTCAGTCTTGCTTCCTCTACTATCTCATGTACTCCAACATCCTCATTACATGTAACCAAACTAAAAAAAAAATAAAAAAAAAGGGTTTTAGGTTGTTGCAAATTTCACAATGTACCTAAAACATATTAATATATCTTTAATAGCAATTCTTGTAAGGTAAAGTAAATGCTTATTAATTATTACTAAAACTGACCGGAAAATAAAGTGTTTTTTTTAAATACCAAAGACAGTCTTTACGTCTTCACATAACCTAGAGTTGTAACCTTGGATAATGCAAAACAAATGTGTTAACTTTGAGGAACCACAATATAATTGATATAGTTTATAATCACAACAAGAGATGGTGCTCTTTACCGCTTACCTTTGACAAGGTGAACTATTGCTGCGTGAACATATCTCTTTCTTGGTCTCCCTTGCAATATTTTCCCTACATACTTCATTTCCAACATTTTCTTCAGCATCCTCTCTTTTCCATCCTCATTACATGCCCAAACTATCTCAGTCTTGCTTCCTCTACTATCTCATGTACTCCAACATCCTCATTACATGCCCAAACTATCTCAGTCTTACTTCCTCTACTATCTCATGTACTCCCTGTATCTGGATAACTTTACTCCTAATCCTGTTTCTCCTGGTGATAGCTAACATGCTCTCCTAGTATCTCTTACATTCACTGCCCATGTTTCTGCTGCATATGTGACAATGGGTACAAAGTACGCCCTGTACAGCCCTTCCTTACACACCTATAGAACAACTAATCACTTACCCGCTGGTCAGATTGCGTGTGAAGTTCTGTCCCTGGTGGCTAGACAGCATCGAGGGAGGCCGGCCCTTGTCACGCGCTCGTCTCCTGCTCCCCCCACCCCTCGCTGTCATACTCGCTCTCCGACGCAGAGTCGGAGTCGGAGAACTCTACAGCAACCCGTCGTGCCAGGATAGACGCCACGTCATGCAGGGCGTTCACACGTTCAACCTCTTTCTGTTCGCTCTTCTCTACCTTTCTCAGCTTGATACCTGCATTCACAAATAAATAAAGCTAAAATTGTGTTCCCTGGGTCCAGGGGGCAATAAATAATAATAAAATAAAATAAAATAAAAGCTGCCCTTAAATATAGACAACAAATTTTAGTAAAGTATCTCTTAAAGAAAAACCTTTATTTTCACTTTTAGAGTTAAATTTTGTTATATTTATTATTTAAAGTCTAAGTCGAAGGTCAAATCTCCTTCAGCTTCGACTTTGACATCTACAATAACCTTCGCATATTCGAAAAATTTCTAAGGAAGGATGAAACTTCAAAAAATTATCAAACAATTTAATTTTATCTTACTAAATATTACATATTTCAATATTTGATCATTTTAAAACCATTAGTAAACAGAATTTTAACACCGAATAGTAATTTAATTACCATAACATAAGCATACATCAAAAGCTGATAAGTAAATGTTAATATATTATATTCACCTTCGCCAACTAAAAAATAAAAATACATATAAAGTAATAACAGCAAGGTCACTGGTAGGAAGCAGAGAAATCCTTTGTACTATTAGCATGATTGTTGCTCTTTAATTTTCAGGATAGAGGTAAACAACAACGTTGTTAGTGTTAATTCGCATTTAAAAGGCAAATGTTCAATTTTGCGAATAGGTTCTATTTTGTTTTATATCGTGAATGTATTATTACTTCAAAACTGATACAATGGTATAAAAATATGTTTTGATAGTAATTTTAATGTTCCGAGTAAAAGTTCGTAAAAAAAACCTGTCTCACGAAATTTCTGTGTTTCTAACGATGCCTTATCCTCGTCCTTGCCATTACCATTAACTTCCTGCGACCACAGAAGCGGGTTTCTCTTTCCAGTTATTTTAAAACCAATTATTGAACATATAGAGATATATAAATTACATACCATCACGTATTGCCTTGAGTAAATCACTTCTTGGATCAAAGGCTGGAGCCTGGGGATTTACAGACTTGCTCCGATTCGTTGGGTTGTCCTGAACTACCGTCTTAGGTGGAGACAGTTTAGGAGGAGAAGTGGAAATAATCTGTAAAGAAAAACAAGATAAAGTTACATTAACAGTTTAAAAATTTCCTTTTCCTGGGGCTAATCAACTTGACCAATGAAATTCCAGACTTTTTCCCCTGATCATTTACTAAAATTCCCGACTAAAAAGTATGTCTTGTCCCTTTCCCCCTCACCCCCCGTTTTTCTGAATAATATAAAAAGTTTAAAAATCTAAATAAACATGTTATTTTAAATTTGTATTAACATTGTTTACTAGGAATTATAAAATATATTTAACAGCTACAAACAAAAAATGACAGTTTGAATCACATTATAATTTGCTAATTTAGTGATTATTATAATATTTCATATTTTGAGTAAAACCATATTTTCCCGGATTTTTATTGTAATCCACCAAATCCCCTACTTATTTCCGTTTTTTCCCTATCACTTAAAATTCCCGTTTTCCCTGATGGTAGGCACCCTGTTATTCATTTACACATTCCCATTTAAGTGTCCTAGCATTCTTTACAACTAAGTAAATTTTCCTTTTTTTATTTTATCAGTTTCCTCTTTTAGGAAGTTGTGTAGCGTGTTTCACACTCCCTGCTGACGAGTTCCGATAGAATGAAACCTAGGTCGGGGGGGTTGGGCGGTAACGACTGGTTTTCTTCAGTAGGCTGCCATTACCTTTTTGTCCAGTGGCAGCAGTGTACATTGTGAACTGTGTTCTTCTTTTCATTGTAAAAGCCATATTGGGTTTGTTCCTTTTAAATGTTTCTATCCACCTTTCCTGTACCTTTTTTCAAATACATGTTCAGTTGATCGATAATTATTACATGCTGTAAAAATAACTTATGGGTAGAGCCCCGTAAAGATTGTTTTATTTTTTAGTTAAATTTCATTTTTTAAATCTCACTTTTCAAAATTACATGTTATCTGAGGTGTTTAAGTATTATTTACATGTCAAGACAATGTATACAACATTAAAATTTACTATTGAAACCTTTGCTTTAAAATTCTTTGTCAAGTTTGTCTGCATATTTCACAATTTTGTAGCCTAAAGCTAGCTTACAATACAAGAAAATACTAAACAAATTACTGTCAAAATGTCTGCTTAATTTCTTCTTAATTTCGTGTTTATTTAAAGATTTGTGTGTGTGTGTAAAAGCGGTGTTATTTCGTTTTATAGGAGGATTTCGTGTAACAAGACAATTTAGTTTTATTTCGCTTTTCAAAAACATTGTAAATCATATCTAAAGACTATCAAAGGAAAAAGTACATACTTGGTTCCATCTTTGTATGACACTTTTCACTTTATCGCGTCTCACCATTTTTACGGGGCTCTACTTATGGGCGACTGGGTTGTTGCGGAGAAGTGCTGGAGAGAAAGGACAGATGTTCCAAACAGACCTGACCAGTGGCTGGAAACTGTTCATCATGATTATTCAAAATTTGATTCGGCTTTGGGAATACTTCATATTATTTGATTCAAATTGAAAAATTGGATTTCGCACTCCTCTTGTATTTAATAGCCAATAAACAAGTTGATTACCTGTTTGATGGGAGACTTGCCAATATCCCCATTGACAAGATGCGGGGAGGTGGGCT
>CABFWB010003860.1:0-29601 GCA_902151455.1 Timema bartmani | reverse complement strand
GCCGGCTGATGCTGATCGGGGGTGGGAGGTGGAGGGGGGAGGTCGGGTTGTGGTGGCTCAGGGGTGTGGTTGGAAGGAGGGGTAGGGGTGGAATGAACAGACACGGGGAGAGGGCTGCCCTCCCGGCTTCCGCTGCGACTCCTGACGACCTCTCGCAAGTGAGGGGGCAGGGAGCCGTTCACTGCCTCCACTGGGGGAGGAGGGGGAGGAGGTAGGGTCTCTCGCCCTGTGCTCATACTGCGACTCCTGGTGGGCGTGTTGTTTGCCGACGACACGGTTGGAGTGCTGTTAAAATAAAACAATCACCCGGCACATTAATTACGAGTAGAACATGTATTTTATATGTTCCTCTCCATCTTTCCTATGCCTTCTTCCATATTATACAAATTATGAAGTTGTGTGCACACTAAGCTCTGACCTTATTAAGAAGATTCATCAATAAAGATGTTGACAGCCAAAACACACAAATGTTTTAATTTACCTCTTGTCATCTACAATTCGTTTACTCTGAAAGGTGAGTCTTACCTCACGGATAGATGGAGTGTCCATGACAAAACTTTGTAGTGAGTGAATCCCATGTTGTGATAACACAATTTGCCGATTTTGGACGAACACTGTACAGTATTGCAATACAAACACTTTTATAATATTTATGGTTTAAATTAGGAGGGACAGCTTCTTCAGGTCGAGAGAGTACTGATGCTCTTGGCTGGACCGCGAGGTCGAATGTCAACAGCTGATTCAGTCTAACTCTCTCGACCTGATAAAGCTGTCTGTGACAGTGAAAACTTGTCCTTAAAAATGTGTTTGTGTGTTTTTTTAGGGTTCTATCTGAACAATTTCTACGGTTCCACTCAGGTAAGTGTGCTCCTAATTTAAACCATGATTTATCCTAGCGCTTTATTCCAAATAACCTTAACTTTTATAATATATAAAGTTTTATAAATATGCAGAGTATAATAATATTTTATCAACATAAAATCAGTTTCAAATCTACTTACTAACTCGTCTGCAACACCAACTCTAAAATTATGTTATCTTTTGTGTTGTTAAGTTTCCTCACCTGTTGCTCGAGTTGTTGGCGCTGGGCGGCGCGGGAGGTGGCTGCGAAGGACGCTGGGAACTGCCCCGCGAGTTCCCGCCATTGCTACGACTAGGGGTGTGGTTGTTGGAGTTGGGGTACCCTCCGTCTACAGCTGACATGCCCTGCGCGTAGTGCTGCTGTTGTGACTGATAGGGACTTTCCTCATAGCTCCCTGTGGCTCTGAACACACAACATAAACATTTGATGTTTCGGCTTTCCTTTTTGTACGAAACCCATCCCAACAAAGGCAGTCACATCTGTGAGTCCAGTAGCCTAATTTATAGAGGTCTGTTAAGCTTCGATAATATCAATAGATTCAAAACCTACTCAAATCACAGAAAACTAAGAAAAAATTTGACAAGATTTTAGACCATTTCAAATCTTTCAGTGTGCCCAATTATTTTTTTTTACATCCCTTAATGTTTCCAGCCTGTGGCCTGGGTCAATTGTTTATTCAAGCCATATATTTCCCACTACCGGCTTGCTAGGCTTGTCGTATGCCTTATAATATAACTTAAGAATAGGACAAGCACAACATCCAGTTCCCCGGCCGTTTCTTTATCAATGTCAAAGGGTGAACCCACATTTCACCAATGATAAAAAAAACACTAAAATATGTTTATATTTTTATCTCTCTCTAAGAAATGTATCATTGGTTAAATGTAGGTTTACCCTTTCAAATTGATGAATTATCAGCCGAGGACTGGATATTATGCCTGTCCTAGACTTAAGAGAGATTACAAGGCATATGAAGCTATGACAAGCCTAGCAGAGCCGGTAGTGGAAAATATGTGGCTTGAATAAAACTATTGACCACAAGCTGGAAACAGTGGTGGATGTAAAGATTTGGAGGAAGGTACAGGAAAGGGGGATAGAAAATATATTATAAAAGGGAACGAACACAATATGGCTCTCACAATGAAAATACTGTACCTGTAGTGGGACTCTGTGGGGCTATGCAGGGGTGGACCGTGTCTCATGTTGTACACCCCCATCTTGTTGCTGCTGTAGATGATACCGCTGTCTTCGGGATAGCTACAGTTCAACTCGATGCTGTTGGGGCGCTGAGGCCTGCCGTCTGAGAGGCTCATGCCTAGGAGCAGGCTCTCGTCTGGATGAAGGACAGGCTTTTGGACAAAAACACAACTATAAATATACAATTATTTCTGATACTTTTTTTTTATTTATCAAATACGTATTTAAGAAAAAATTTTTATAGCCTATTCCTTTAAGGAAAACCTCTTCACTTTTTGTGAAGGTAATTTGGAAGAAGATTTTGTATAAAGAAACATATAAAAGAGAATGAACACAACATGGCATCCACAGTGAAAAGAACACAGTTCACACTTTACATTGCTGCCACTGGACAAAAAGGAAATAGCTGCCTCTAATAAAATCGATCGTCACCGCCCAATCCCCCGACCTAGGTTTCATTCCTTCCCGATTAGTTCCGATAGAATGAAACCTAGGTCGGGGGAATGGGCGGTGACGATTGGGGTAGCAATGTAAATTGTGTTCATTCCTTTTTATAGCCTATGTATTTCTTATTATGAAAACTGAATATTTCTGAAAATTAAAAAAAATGTGTAACTGTAAAAGTAACGCGTATAGAAAGTAAAGAGTTTGTATAGAAAGGTTTGTTTTATATCAAGGCCTAGATCTTATTTCAGGTAGAGTTGGGTCGAATCTACTATTTTACAAATCCGAATCTTCATTTAGCTTTCAAATCCTGAATTTTGAATTAAAATTAAAATTTTGGAAAAATGTATGAACCTCAAAAGAAATAAAAATATAATGAAATAGTAGAGAATAGAAAAAATAGCTAAATTAAAACTTTTTTTTATCCATTTGTTATAACATTCATACATTCAGTTAAGTGTTAAATTACTTGTCTGGGGCCTTGTTGTTGAGTTTGTCCTATAATTATAATTGGCTCTGCACCACCAATAGGCAGTATTAAAGCTTTGAAACAAATTTCAACAAAAAATAGATTTAATTTTTTTTTTAAGGATTTGAGTCTCGAATCTGATTTTTTCTCAAATCCTCGAATATCCTTATGGATTCGAGAGCCCCATCCCTGATTTCAGGTTAACAACTTTTCTTATCACTTAAATTACATTCCTTAACAGAGTTTCCAAACTGTTTTCATACATTTCTAAGCAACTAGGAAACTATTCATTCTATTAAAAAATTAAGAGAAAAATATAAAAACTTTGTTAAAAAAATAAAAGATAAGCTGTGTACCATGCAGGGGCATAGCGCCAGCGTAGACTATGAGATTAAGTCTCCCCCGCCCCCCCAAACCTACCTGAGGAGTACGGTAGTGGATGTTCTGTGGCATGATGTGCTCTCCTTGGCCGACGGCCAACTGTCTCTGTCGTTCCCTAGTGTTGTGCGGCTGTCTCACTCGCTTCTTGTGCCGTCCTCCGCCCCCCTCGTTGCGCGGCCTGTGGGGCTGCGCACAAACACCGGGTGGTGAAACAATGTCCTACCGTACACACAAACATTACAAGCCTGTGGTACTTTCAATTTCGAGTCAAATGTGAATCTCTCCCTACAGACTCCGATAAGAACTGAATACAGCATCTGCAGAGGGCTGTGGAGTTGGTACCGCAACTCTGAATCTTTCAGGAATGGTAAATGTACGTTAATTGGTAATACCTAGAGCCCTGTAAAAAAATTGTTTTATTTTTAGTTAAATTTCATTTTTTTAAATTTCACTTTTCGGTGTTATTTTGTGTTTATTCAAAATTACATGTTATCTGAGGTGTTTTTAAGTATTATTTACATGTCGAGACAATGTAAACAAAATTAAAATTTACTATTGAAACCTTATATATATGCTTTAAAATTCTTTGTCAAGTTTGTTTGCAAATTTCACAATTTTGTAGGCTAAAGTTCGCTTACACTACAATAAAATACTAATTAAATTACAGCGTGATAAAAATTTCTGCTTAATTTTGTGTTTATTTAATGATTTTTTTTTGTAAAAGCGGTGTTATTTCGCTTTATAGAATTTCGTGTAATAAAACAATTTCATTTTATTTTGCTTTTCAAAAACATTGTAAATCATATCTAAAAACTATCGAAGGGAAAAGTACTTGATTACATCTTTGTATGGTACTTTACAATTTATCGCGTCTCAGGATTTTCACGGGGCTCTAGCAATAACAAAATGCTCCGCTAAGTGCCCCGGGACTCAAGGTACCTTCTTCCCCCTGTCGTTCATCATCCTCTCCGTGTCCTTGAGCATCTCCTGCCTCCACAGGTCAAAGAAGTAGTTGGCATCAGTGTAGAACTTGAGGCCGTCCTTGCCGTCCTCCCGATAGCAGTTGAGCTTGTCAAGAGGCGGCGGTTTGTCGCACGTCTGGTACGTCTCCAGCATGGCGGTGGGCATGGTGTCGCGAGACACCACTTGCTGGTCAAACACCACGCAACTCTTGAACGCCTTGCGCATGTGGATGTCTTGAAGGGACACTGCAATCAATTCAACTCCTTTGAATGCACTCGGAGCTTTGGCTTGTGTTTATATCATTTATTCTTATTTAAAATTGCTTGGATAGCAGAAAACGGGCCAAAACGGGCCAGATCCTCTTTATATCAAATCTAATTTATTTTTCCGAATATCAAATCTAAATATGAACCCTCAAATTTAAAAAGCAATATATTTATTTTGTCCCACGTATCATTATTAGTTTAGGTTACACACAAGTGTACTAATTATACTAATGTTTCAGGGATGAGGTAGGTTGAATTTAGAGCAAGTGTAGCCACATTTGTGTGGATGGTGATTGAAACACCATCCTCGGTACTTCCTTTCAGGTTACTAGCCCCCGGATCTCCCAGTTATATAAATCCTCTCACCTTCTTCGACATTGCTGTCGAGCTGCGTGACCTTGACAGCTAGGCGGTCAATGCGCGCCTGTAGGTTACCGGCCCTCGCAGCCAGACCATGCGCCTCCCTCGCCAGCTCGCCAAACATGTCCTCCGCATGGCGGCTAAGGCTGGAGAGTTGCCGCACAGTGTTGGCGAGCGTGCCGTTGGTCACCGCCTCTAGTTCCGATGGTAGCGGGAAGTCCTCTGGAATGGTTCCCCGAGAAACGTGCACCGGCTCCACCAGGCGTTTTGGCAGAGGCATGGTGGGTTCTACTAGTGCAGACTCGCCTCAAGGCATGATCTGTGACAAGTGACAAAACAATCAGATGCTGCAGACTCACCTCAAGGCATGATCTGTGACAAAACAATCAGATGCTGCAGACTCGCCTCAAGGCATGATCTGTGACAAAACAATCAGATGCTGCAGACTCGCCTCAAGGCATTATCTGTGACAAGTGACAAAACAATCAGATGCTGTAGACTCGCCTCAAGGCATGATCTGTGACAGCTAACACAGCCCCACATGGCTTTGGCAGCGGATAATGATTATGGAAATATTGCCAATTTTAATTAGAAATAATGGCTCAGAAAGGAATTTTCTCAGCAAAAAAAATTTACTAAATAAAAAAGTGTCCAAGATCTGACCATTTTGTTTTCCCTTGCCAGTGTTTAAAGAACCAAAGTCATTACAAACAGTAACTACTCCCCATTCTGATTATGCACCCATGTACTAATCAAACTAATGGGTTAGGAATGATAGAGGTTGAATTTAGAGGAATTGTACCTGCATTTGCACAAGGGGGGGAGGGAAGGGGGAGATTGGAAAACCATTTAGGGGAAAACTAACCTCTGTACACCAGACTGGGATAGAGCCCCGATCTCCCCATCATCGGCAAGCCAATCTATTGTGAGAGCCACCAACGTAGGTTAATCTAGTCTTCATATAGTTTTTATTTATTTTTTAGCACCACATCTTACTACCCGTTTGGGTTATACGCTTAAGTACTAATTGCGCTAATGGATTAGAAATTGGGAGGGTTGAATTTAGAGGCAGTGAGCCCGCATTTGCGTGGATGGAGAGTAGAAAACCACCACCCAGTTCACCAGACCAAGATTCGAACCTCGATCTCCCAGTCTTCTTCAGGTCGTTGAAAAGGACATTTTGTTGAGGGTCAAATACAAAGAATTTCGAACAATATTTGTAAGAATAAACATGCGACCATTTATAATCCTATAAGAAATCTAGTGAGTGTTCTACAAACTAAATCAAAAACATGAACAATTCCTGTTACTCTTTGACTCTAATTTAAACAAAAAATATGCGTGTATTAGTCTCATGTCTTGTTAACATATTTACACATTTTGTTTTTACTACATACAAAATTATCACATCATTAGAACTCATAAAATTTTTATGTACTCCTCATATACCCTGATTAGGAGCAGCCTTAGCTTATTACACTATGGTGTAGCTTATAAGATAGGGCCATGGTGTAATCCGTCAAGGTAAGACTGCTATCTTTTTGGGTAAATGGACTTTAATATATAACAATTTAAGTTTTGAGCCCCCCACTTTTACTCAAAATCCTGTACACGCCACAGATTATGTATACAATACAATTTTCATTTGAAGACACATTTTTAAGACTTTACAAAATGTACTAAAACAATTTTAACCTATTCATAAGTCAAGTCAAGTCATGTGCTCTGCAGCTGTCACTTTTTTGATAGATTATAAACCCCTATACAATAACCACAATAATAATAACATAGTGGAATGTCATCAATTTTTAGCACCGCAGCTTAATACTCTTTCGAGTGATATGTTTATGTGCTAATTATGCTGACAGTTTTAGGGGTTAGGAAGGTTATATTTAGAGGAAGTGTACCCACATTTGCGTAGACGGAGAGAGTGGAAAACCATATAGGGAAAATTACCCTCAGTACACCCGACCGAGATTCGATCCTCAATCTCATTATCGGCAGTCTAATCTACTGTGATAGTATCACTTTAAAGCGGGTGTTTTAAATGTTGACTGTAAGAAAAATGTGTTTCCTAAAAGGTCCTTACTATGAAAATTGGACTGTACATCAAAGGCTGTCTATCAACCAGGAAAACACACACTAGTGTCGATACACACGTACCAGTCTGCTGCATCCTGCAGCGCTAAAGGCCAACACACAAGATGGTCTGTGCATATCAAGTAGTTACATACGGGGAGAGAGGGGTGGGGGAACGAACACATGTGGCTGGTCACCGATCACTTGATTCAAATAAAGACCTCTTCTGAGTTGAACTCTGAACCGAGGATCAGACTCAGGGGTGGACAATGTTAAGAAAAGGGGGACTCACCGCACCGTGTGGTCTAGCACTCTACTCTCCTGTTGGGAGTTCGGGGTTCGATCCTAGTCAGGTGCACTGAGGGTGGGTTTCTTTCTAAATGGTTTTCTACTCACCCTTCACAAAAAAATGCTGGTGCATTTCCTCTAAATTAGACCTTCCTAATCCCTAACACATTAGTGTAATTAGTACAAGGCATATGACTATAACTAACCAAAGACTGTGATTTAATATAGAGCTGTAGTTAATTTATAGACCACAACTTTTTTTTTTAGAAAAAAACAAATTTTATTTACAGCTTTCAAATCAGGGTTGCCACAGAATCTCAGGGGAAAAAAAAATTCCCCAACTTTTATCTGTTTTGAATGTCCAAATACCCTGTCCAAAATCCAATTTTGAATTGATAATGATGTTTAAAATAGTTATAAGCTATCCCATTTATTATAAATAAATATTTTTTGAAAGTGAATCTAAAATTAAATTAAAATAGGGTTAATTAAAATCTGTTTGAAAACGAACTTCTAAGAAAAGCCAAATTTACAATTTTTCCTGCCTGAAATTTTGCTGACAGCTATAAATTCCTTAATATGTCCCTATTTTCCATTCTGAGGGGCATATCTTGTCACCTTAACAGTGAAAAACATGTGTTGTGCAAACACTGAAGATAACTGTTTGATAACTAGTGTACACAAATCGCTCCTTGCTGATACATCAAGAATGTGAAGAGTTCAATAAACGGATAAAAACATGGCCGAAAAAGTCTTTTGAGTGTGCACGAAAATTAATCAAGACAAGACTGTTTAAGGTTTTCATTCTCATATGGTCTAGTTTACCGGGGAAGTCAGGGGTTCAAATACTGGTTGGATATATTCAGGTGTTTTTTGCCTAAAGATCTATTCACTTCTATCCATACAAATGAGGCTAATGCATTTCCTATAAGTTATGTATAGGACTGATGGGTAGTAGGACGTGCTTGCTTGTGCGCGCGCGCGCACACACACACACACACACACACACACACACACACACAACAAATATTACAAGGAAAAAAGAAAACAAAATTAGGAAATGAGAAATTAGAAAAAATAAATTTTATAAAATTTGTAAAAAGAAATTACATTTAAGATAGGTATTTGTAAAAAATATAAACACTATGCACAGCAGATCTGCGAATGAGGCTTTTATTTAATAAAACATTATATATCACTTTTGCAATAGACTATACTGCTCAAGATGGGGAGATTGAAGCTCAAACCCTGGTCAGGTGTATTATGGGTAGTTTTCTCATATGGTTTTCCACTCTCCCCTCACACAAATGCAGGTACACTTCATATAACTAACCCAAATGGATTGTAATATATATATCTTAATCAGATACTATATATTTTTTAACACACTGTACAGCTTACTGTGAAGAAAGCCACTAACTTTCATCAACAATTTTTAAAATTGTGCTGAATAACTTTTCGCTCCTATTCCTTATAAGAATGTTAGTCCATGAGCCTGCTTTTTTATATATATCTTGTCGGTAATTATTTTCAGCTTTTATACATATATTAGTTGAAAATGATGGCCCACGAGGTTTGTAGAGAGGAATTCAATGCCTTCACTTGACACAAAGCAGTACTCGATAATTTTCTTCCTTTGAGACAAGAGGCATCACATTTCCAAAACTTGAGGCAACACTTTTAAACAATTAGCTACTTTCGAAAGTGCAAAAAATATTATTTTTTTGTATGTGAGCTACTTGTAGTCTTAGACCATTTTACCACCAAAGCGAGTGCTCAAATATATATATATATCCCCCCCCCCCTCCTAACAATGAGGCCNCCCCCTTTGAAAATTTAGGCCGGCTTTGTTCAGACCAGTTTGAACCTGTTGCTAACAGATTTGATTGAAAAAAATTTTTTTTTCAACTGAATCACAAGGTCAGGGCAATTTCAAAATTTTGGTGCAGTTGTATGAAATGGTTATTACATTATATTTGAGGGGTAAGTTGAGGAACCTGTTTGACGATACCTCCCGGCGAATGTGTGTGGGCAGACCAAGTTAACTCCCCCTCCCCCTAGATTATCTGACAGTAGTATCCCCCCAGCTGGCAGGATATTACATCATACGGAACAGACAACTCCGACTCCGACTCTACTATCAACACCAAGGGCACCATTATTAGTATTAGGTTGGTGGCAAGAGAAGGCTACACACATTAACACAGATATATTGACTGATTTAATAAAAAAATAAGATTGGAACTGCGCCCTACTGCCCGTTTGGGTACTAATTACACTGATGGTTTTAGGGACGAGGGAAGTTATATTTATAGGAAGTGTACCCACATTGTGTGGAGAGAGAAAGAGAGAGAGAGAGAGTGTGTGTGTTGAATAGTGGAATACCATTTAGGATAAGCCACTCTCAGTACACTCGACCAATCCACTCACAATGAAGCTCTGGATACAATCACTACAAGACTCGATAGAAAACATGGAGGTCCAGTTTCACGAAACCGCGGGCCGACTTGGATCAATGGCTGCACAGACTCTAGGTGTTGCGGTAGATTCTTCATCAGGATGTTTCCCCCCGTTAATGGGAAATGCGGAAGCATGGGACTCTCTAGGAACTTGGCTCAAGCCAACACTGGCTGTATCGGACAAGGCGGCCATTCGGTTTACACTGTGGGGACTTAACTCACACCAACACTGTCTGTATCGGACAAGGCGACCATTCGGGTTGCACTGGGACTCCCTGGGGCCTTAGCTCATGTCAACACTGGCTGTATCGGACAAGGCGGCCATTCAGGTTGCACTGTGGGGACTTAACTCGCACCAACACTGGCTGTATCGGACAAGGCGACCATTCGGGTTGCACTGGGACTCCCTGGGGCCTTAGCTCATGTCAACACTGGCTGTATCGGACAAGGCGGCCATTCGGGTTGCACAGGACTGAAGGTCAAGTGTCTAGAGCAGTTCTGGGCGGTTGTTTTTGGCCGAAGGGCCGCATTGAGAATTTAAATATTAAAATGGTCCGCCAAATAAAATACGATGATTTATAAGACACAATTTACTATACATTTTTTCATAAGTTGTGACATAAAAAAGGAAGATAATATACTATAGAAAAATTAGCGAATCTCAAATAAAACCGAACTTAATGAAATGAATGCAATTCTTACAAAGTGTTCATCATTTCTTTGTCAGGTGTGAATTTAGTTGGTGAGATTCTTAAAACTGTTTAAATAAATGCTCATTGGTGTGTTGAATAGATATTGTATAGTATATACTTATATACTTATAATAAGGTATTTTTAGCACCAGTTGTTTTTTCATAGACAGATATATCCTGAGAACCGCATACAAATACGTGACGGCCTTAATTTTCCCAGGGCTGGTCTATTGGACCTGCAAGAAGCCTAGTTTCTGGCGAGCATGATTCGCCAATGATTTGTATGACAGTTTGACCTACCCCTTCACCTACTAATGATGTTAATCATTCCAGTCAACAGGATGATCGCCAAACCAGGTTGATCTTGATCCAACCTATGAGAGGGTGTTTAAGTTACATTTTATTATGGACCAGCTGAGTTAGGAAGCATATCTGACTCGGGTGGACGAGGGGTTCAGGTCTCACTGGCTGCTTTGGGAACGTTCTTTTATTATTTATAGTTTCCTGTTTTCACTCAAAGAAAATGCTGACCCGGTTAATTAAAAGCATCGGTGGTTGAACGGTCTTGTCATTGACTTGGACTTGCCTTTGACGATGATATCAGGGTTTGGAACCTGTTCTGGATATTGAAGTGAGGGGGCAGAGGGAAGAGTGTGGAGAAAAGAGGAGGAAATTGGGTCATTGTGGAGGAGGAGAGGTGGAGAGAAAGGAGATATCGGAGAGGCTTATGTTCTAAACAGACTCGACCAGTGGCTGGAAACTGTTCGTGATGATGAAAAAATCTGAAGTTATTGAATTGCAAGCTGTTTTAATGAATTTGTCCATCAGCATAGAAGGAAATATTTAAAACAATTGTGAAATTTCACATTATCTAAATTATTTCAGTGCATGCAGCTATATGGGAATAAGCACAATTTAACCTTTTTTAATCTTAAAAATATATGCAAACTTAAATTTGGCTTTGAGAACATTTCATATATAGGTATATGATTTGGGTTCATTTTTAAATGAAAAAGTAGACTAAAACATTGGTAGGCTCTTTCATGCTCGCTCATAGAATTAGTGTGGAAGGCAAGAGGGAGCCACCACACTTTCTAAACTTCCCTAGTACATAAGATATCTACCAGATAGCACAGGCAGCACTAACCAGCCAGCTCCGGACGAGTAGCAATCACATAAAACCAACCTTTGGCTATTGACTTAAGGTGTAACAATATACTGTATACAAATAACAGCTTCATAAAATATATCAAAAATTGTTTCAAAAACTCTTATAAAAAAGTCCTCCCCATCTAAATAAAACTGTACACAATCATTCTTTTAACGACGATTGTTAGGCAGAACATACTTGCAAACCAACTAATCTGTAAACCCGCTTCAGTGGCCGCGTGGTCTGATGCGCTAATCTCGCGCTAGACTAGACTGCCGATTATGGGGGGATCAAGGTTAGAATCTCTGTCCGGTGTACTGAGTTCCCGCCACCCCTAAATTGTTTTCCACTCGCCCTCCACACACATGTGGGTACACTTCCTCTGAATATAACCTTCCTAATCCCTAAAGCTATTAGCGTAATTAGTACATAAGCGTAAAATCTGAATGGGTAATAATATGGAGAGTTTAAAAAAAAACACCTAAGTTGTAAGCGAGCCATTTCCGCTTTGTCAGCAACTGATTGCTGGGTAGTTAGCGTAAAATAAACAATACACATAGCTCCGAGTCATTGTAAACAGACGTCCACATCTGGCATCGCTTTGGACTCTGCCATATGGAAAATAATCTCTTTGGAGGGGGGAGGGGGGGGGACAGAAGAGGATACAGCACAATCATACACGCACTCGCACTCGATATGTCTTGTCTACTAAGAGTTTGGGGCAAATTTTTAAAAATCAGTTATCCCTTAATAAGTACTACTAAGAAAAACAAACAGTTTTATAATAATATGAAACACTTTTTAGATAACCATTTTGAACAAAATTGTGGAAGCCATTTTCAAAAATGTTTTGAATTTTTTTTTAAACCTATCACAAATTAACTTATCCTATTTAGGGCTAGAATTCAAAATCGTCCAAATACCAAAATTTTTCCGACGTTTTCTATTTTGAACTTACTTAAACCCTTTGACTGTAACTTACTGTATATTATTAGGTGAACTGTTTAGTTATTATCAATACAGTAATTAAAAACTTTAACCTAATTGATGTAAATTGATTATAACAAGAAATTTGAATCAGTACATAAGTATTACAGAACAATTTGTTAGCATATCTTGATAGATTAACTAAGCCATCTAATTTTACTATATATATTAATATTAATTTATAAAGAGAACATTAATCAAAGTAAAAAAGATTTAGCTCTAAATCAAAATTTGTTAAATATAAAAGTTAAAAATGAATATAAACAATTATTTGCAGGCCTATAAACACTGGTGAAAAGCAACAATTAATTTACAGGTCAAAACTATATTTTTTCTAATTTAATGCACAGTTAAGAGTTCATTAAATAAGCCTAGCTAGACACTCCTAACAAATGAGAGGCTTAGATGGAGCCTATAGGCCAAGCCTACTTGAGACTTTACTTGAGGGATCAGGCTCGAGAAATTGCTACACTTCAATGTATTAGATTTACGAGTTTTTGTTAATTTAATGTTAAGTCATTGGAAGAATTTTTTTTAGCCCCGCGTCTTACTACCCGTTTGGATTATACGCTTATGTACTAATTACACTATTGGTTCAGAGATTAGGAAGGTTTAATTGAAAAGAAGTGCACCTGCATTTTCATGGGCGGAGAGTGGAAAACCGTTTCATAAAAACCACTCTCCGTGCACCCAACCAGGATTGTACCCCGGTCTCCGCCGTCTTAGCTTAAACAGTCACAATAGTGGTGTGTTAGACCGAGCGGCCATTGAAGCGGGTAGGCCTATTAAAAGGTGTTAATTTAAAGAAATATTTTTACAAAGCACAGTAAAATATTAATAATAGGCCCACATAAATTAGAAATGAGTTAAGTAAAAAAACAAAATTCTAATTGCGGCAGGCTTATGCGAAGAGTTTCAGGCTATGATATAGAACATAACGGAGCATTATACAATTGAGTCGGTGAACTTAGTGAGCTCATTATTGTTTTATACAATAAATCAAATCATACATAGCCTACTAATATTTTTTATGTCAATTGTTTGAATGTGTTTAGGGCCTATTAAAAAATTAATGATTGTCTTTTTATTACAAAATATAATTTAACCAAAAGTGAGGAAAATGTTCTAAGCCCACCAACATGGCCGCACGATTCCAGTGTTTACATAAGAAAAAGCCAAGAGAAAAAAAAAACGCATTCGAGTAGATGTGGAAAAACCATTTATGAAAAACCACGGGCTCAGTAGGCTACACCCAACCTGGATTTGAACCCTTAACTCCCCGACATCAGTAGTCCAATCTGTTACAAGAGGTGCGGTTCCCAAACTTTTTTCACTTGTGTACCCCTTGGCAGCTCATTTCCATGAATTGTGCCCAATATGGGCAATACATTTAATATATTTATTTATAATAATAAAAACTATTTTATGTTTGAAAGTGAAATAATTTTCTCAAGGTCAAATATAGAATAAACCCTACACTGTCCATCATATCGTAGAGTTAATTTAATAAATTTAACTGATCTTTTGTTTTATAGTGCTGACATATGTATCTCTTTTAACAATTATTCAAATATTTCCGCGTACCCCCAAATGTCCTGGCACGTTCCCTACATTGAGAACGGCTGCCTTAGACCATGCAGCTATTGAAGCGCGTACATTAATATTTTTTCTAGCTGTAGGGAATATATTAGTTCCAGGGCTGTAGGAATAAGGTAGCCTATTTAATGCAAATGGTGTGTTAAAATAAGTTTATATTGTAAAATGTAGTTTGGTAGGCCTACTATTAGTATTGCAATCCTGGCCCAGAGCCTATTATAGGCACCTTGTTTTGGAGGTGTCGCAAAATGTATAGCAAATCTAAGTTCACCATAATAAAACTTGACAATATCTGACATCTCAATGTGTAATCAAAATTTAAATTGGGTCTAGTTAAGACCATTTTAATGCAGAATAAAAATTTTAATCCCATTTATAGAAATATACTAATTTTTCCTTCATAATGTAATAAAACTCTAATGTTAACTGATATTAGTAAATATGTGTTTCACATTTTTAGCCTAATGAAGATGCTTTTTAACTCAATATCCCTACTCCAAAGAGGGAGTGGCATTTTCACGGCGATTACAACTATTCACTTAGCAAATGTCACCAGTATCTTAACAATTAATACATATTTTAAAAACATTAAATAATTATCAACATAAGATTTTACCGATAGGTTGGATCCTACATACAATGTTTGTCCTACAAGATTATGCCTTTAGACTCATTAAAAATATTTTCAGTTGTCTGTTACAAACGTAAAGTACAATTTGGAAAAATGTAGTCCCTTTGATAATTCTATTTTAGTATACAAGTTTATGGGATGAATTAATTTAGGAAGTTAGTTGTACCGCCCTTCGATAGGTAGGAATTGGCCAGGCCCAATAGTTTAAGAAGTGTCAAGGCGTGTTTTCTGTCATCAAAGAATGTTGTAGGAAATAAAGAGCAAACTTACCAATCACTCGTAAAGTATACAAAGTGTTAGACTCATGCTTTAGACAATCTGTTATTCAATGAACTGTCATTGCCTAGCAAAAATAATTTTAAAAAACACTGTTCGTTTTCCTCCAAACATAGAAAATGGCGTTACAAAACTTTCAGATGACTAGTCCACAGCCTTTCAAATTGGATGAGTCAGTGTTCGTGCACTGCCTGAAATAAACAATAGTTACAATACAGGCACTCCACAGCCCTCTGTTGGTTGGAGTATTAATACTTAAAATTTTGTACTTACTCCATGGCAATATTTACTCTCTTACTCTATGGCATTAAGAAATCGCCCCCCAACCCTATCTATAGCCAGTTCTATCCAGTTCACTTCATTACACCCTAATGACACTATCCATATACCTATTTAGATAGTTCTAACCTGTCCACTTTATTACACCCTATCCTGATCCTGAGTTAAATTATAAAGGAAATTTATTAAGATATATATTAAGTAAAATACGTTAAAAGAATAAATTAAAATAAAGTACAAAGCAGTGGGTTGTTTTCAAACAACTGTTTTTTAAATATGAAATCCACTTAATATATTGCAATTTACTATTATTAATGGCATTTGATTTTTGAATGCATGATATGATTCCATTTGTTTAGTGATTTTATGAATAGTTTATTATTAAAATAGGTACGTACTTTCAAAGTACAATTTACCATACATACTGTTCAGTTCATATTGGTTGATTTATTAGGAAATGAACACTTTTTTTTAGCTAGAACTTATAAAATGACCAATGCTGCTATTTGCAAAATTGAATAAAAAAAACCGCTGTTTAATTATTGAGTATAGGGCAAATATATAAAAAAATAAACCACAAATAAAGTGTAATCGTTATTCTATCAAAAATTCAATTTTAATCTATCTCATTAACAGTTTTTAATTATATAAATATATTTATTATTAATACTAATGCACATTATTCAACCTTGAAAATCAAGATTTATTTAAATTTAAAATTGTCTTGCAAAAATCTTATAATTTAGTTAGCTATTGTTATTTTACATGGTTTAATAAGCAGTTCCCTATGGATCCCCCTATAAATAGATTAATATGTGGATGTAATTAACCCAGAATCACCTAGAATATCCCCTCGTACTCCAAACAAGTGGCGACCACTGATTCACCAAATATCTTTCTTTTATTGCAGCTATTTTTGCTTTAGCTACAAACCATGTGCATTAAAACATTGTGTGTCAGATATTTATCATCCTCATATTATTTTAAAGATGTTTGCATGATATAGGTTAAAATAATGTGATTTAATATAGAAAGGAACTTTTTTTCCATTTTTACATGCATTAATTTAAATATTAGGTTAATCAAGCACTTACATTTATAGTGTTTTATTGTTAAAATTGTATTTCTACAAACCCCTAAATCTTCTTGGTATATCTAATATTGCTTGTATATCTTCTACTCTAAGGGCTCAATATTTGATATCATACAAGGGGAAAATTGTCAAATTAAGGTGGTAACTTTTACCTTTTTTCTATTTATATCATATGTATTAGAATTAATTATTATAATAGGCCATTGTTAATTACACTAAAACTAAATGTATTCCCACAAGCAAACTCTTGTTCTATTGCTCAATTCGCAGTTTTTTTAAGTATCACTTTCTCCCTCCATTTATATCTGTACACTGCAATTTATTATAAGTCGGAGTAAGTACAGTATTTAGATCTAGGTCTTAAGGTCTTGGATTATCTGATTGATGACCTGGTATATTGGTCGTCCTCTTGCATTCTTTTCAGGCGTTTTCCTTTCTATATTATTTACTATGGGTTGACATTTAAAGATTCCCTTAAAATTGATTTTGGTGCCGTATCCATCCCACAAGGGTCAATCTAGCATCGTGCATAAAAGTAAGAGACTTTTAACATTCATTCGACACAACCCAAGGCCGAGTGGTGAACCGAATGGTGGAACTTTTGGTGACCACGGTAGGGAACAAACACCCCATCACAGAGCTCCTATAACCCCTGTGGCTTACCCTATGAATGGAGCCACGTGTGCAAGAACCCGCAGAAAGCAATGGTTCACTAACCCCTTCTGGCTGACGAATCCAATAACCTTGGTAGCTTGGAATAACCCTCCACCTTTCCTGGCTCTGGCGGGAGGAGTTGGCCTCTTTACGTGCGACCAGCATCACAGAGGAGGTCGGAAACTCAGCCTTAGGTATAACCTAGGTTTGTCGAGATATTTACCCCAAGTTGCCCAGTGAGGACCTCATGGAGGTATACTGACCCCTATCCTCAGCTAAAACCGAGTACGAACTACAAACTCCTTGGTGTGTGGTGAGTAGGGGACACAGATGACTGTACAGAAACTTAGCCATCCAACCTTCCCCCTCTCCCCAACCAGATAGCCAGCCATTACGCCCAGCCAGTCCAAGAAGGGCGTTAACTGAGGGGCCACCAACATGGAAGCACCTATAGAGATTTTGAATGAGTGAATCTGAGACACTCAGATTTCTCTTTCCTACACAGAACACTTTACCATCGTAAGATCATCCGGGCCAATGCGTAACGCCACGAGGAAATAGACTTAGTCACAAACCTCAAAGAGAGCACAACACCAACACGGAGATACCCCCACAATGGATGGACAGTGTATATACAAATCAAACACTAATTAAAATAAATCTGATTGTACTTAAAATCCAACCTCCCAAATTATATTTAAAAAAAAGTTTAAGCCACTACAAAAAATCTTGAGATTCATTGAAAATTATAATCACTTTTACTATTGTGCTATTTTTACCAGTGGGAAAACGCAGACGGGAAGATAGTACTAGTATTAATCTGAAAGAGATGAATTGTAAAATGGCGGACTGGACAGAACTAGTTCAAGGCTGACGTACTTTTCTAAGTGCGGCAATAAACTTTCTACTTCCAAATGTCATAGAGTAAGTAAGTATTTTCGTTAAATAAAGGAATATTTGGAAATATAGATTGGCAACATGATGAGTGGTACAAAATAGTGAAAATACGAATTAGAATAATGGCGGATGAAGCTGAACCTGTAAGTAATATCTGCAACAGTTTTTCACTATTAATTTGGCATAATCGTTTAATTTTATTAAATAAAGTTACCGTGTATCTTAAACTTAATAATTATATTTAAATAGTTGAATAAAGCTCAACGGTTACACTTCTGATTAACCAAAGTCCAGAATTAACTGTAGTAGTAGATTGATCATTTTAAATATTTTACCATTTTTAAATGATAGTTTTGTATTATAAAGTACTCAAAATGGCTATAACCTGAACAGGTAGTAAAACTATGTTTAAAAAATGCTCTAACAACTATTGTATGTAAAATACATTATTTGATGGTTTTTGGTTGATTTCCAAAGTTTTTGTTATAGGTACCGGCAGTAACGGTCAAAGAACCTCTAGATCTTGTTCGTTTAAGTTTGGATGAACGTATCTATGTTAAGATGAGAAATGAAAGAGAGTTAAGGGGCAAACTCCATGTAAGTAAGCCTACTTTACTACTTAATAATATAATTTGTGTTGGAGAAGAAGCGTGTTAATTTAAACAAATATTTATTTCTGTAATTATTGAAAAAAATACTTTTTGTTCTAATACACTTCATATTGAGCAATAGTAATTTATCTGGGGTACGCGAAGACATCTTAGGGGGTAAGTAAAATTTAAATGACAATTATTTATCAGGGTCAAATTTGAGTCTAGCCACAAGTGACACGGACGTAAGGATTGCGATCTGAGAGTGTCGTTGTTTATTTTAGATCCATAGTATAGAATATGTATAACTTGCATTACGCACTAACAACTTTGGGGGTACACAGCTAAAGAAAAATTATATCTGGAAGTAGGGCCTACATACGAAAACAAAAGTTAAATACCACTAATATTAGTTAGTGCATGTATAAAAAAATAGGCCTATTTTGTTTGTTGTAATACAATGTAAGATATTAATTTTATTATTATTACTATTAAACACTTAAGAATACACAAAATTGAATAATACAGTACATTACACTATATTTATTATAGGTTTTAAAAGTTTGTATGGTTCCACAATAAAAATTAAACTCTGCGAAATCACACAAGAACATGGCCTAATCTAACTGTTAGTGAAAGGAGGGTAGTTTAAAAAAAACACACAATTGCAAGGGGAGAGGATGACAAAATCGCAGTAGAATTTAAATAACTATGTAGACGTAAAACTCCCGGCCTCATTGTACTTGATTAGCATTCAAACCTCTCGACCTACGTATCAAGTATATTGTGAGTCTTGTCATCTAATAGTGTTCCGCCGCCGCTGCGGATTAAGTTACATAAGGAATAATGCATTCTTAGGGATTAAACCTTTGAATCGTTGGGATATTTAAGGTTCAAGGTTTCGAGAAACTATTAGAACAAAATAAAAGAATAAAAACTTTCAAGATTTTTGATTTGTGGTTCAGCCCCAACAAAATTATTATAGGAAAACCTTAGCAACCAGACCCTGCACCATTGATTTAACACTTAACTGAATGTATGGATATTATATTGAATGTTAACATTTAGCTTCTATTTCTATTTTATAGTTTTCGTTCCTCTTTTGCGCATTGGTTTTTCAAAGATTCAGAGTTTTAACTAGAGATTCATATTCGTGGTTCAGATCCATAAAATATTGGATTTCACTTGTTTCTAGTTCTCTCAACCCCTCTCTCAAGTTTAAAGTTTATCTTTCAAATGTTCAAATAGAATGTAGTAGGTACTGATATGCACTACAGTACAGTTTTTTCCCCCTAGCTGTTAGATAAGGTTCTTCCTTTGAAAGTAGATCTAGTGACTTTTCTAGCTGTCAGGTAAGGTTCTTCCTATGAAAGTAGATCTAGTAACTGTTCTAGCTGTCAGATAAGGTTCTTCCTATGAAAGTAGATCTAGTAACTGTTCTAGCTGTCAGATAAGGTTCTTCCTATGATAGTAGATCTAGTAACTTTTCTAGCTGTCAGATAAGGTTCTTCCAATGAAAGTAGATCTAATAACTTTTCTAGCTGTCAGATAAGGTTCTTCCTATGAAAGTAGATCTAGTATCTGTTCTAGCTGTCAGATAAAGTTCTTCCTATGATAGTAGATCTAATAACTGTTCTAGCTCTCGAATGAAAATTGGAGTGTACCTTTGTGAACTATTTGTTTATCTTGATGCACGAAACAAAATGTCTACTGTTCCTCCTCAGGCGTATGACCAACATTTAAACATGGTCCTGGGGGAGGCGGAGGAGACTGTGACGACTGTCGAGATTGACGAGGAGACATACGAGGAGGTTTACAAGACGACCAAGCGTAACATTCCCATGCTTTTCGTCCGCGGTGACGGTGTCATCCTAGTCTCGCCGCCCATGCGAGCCGGGCTGTAACTTGGTGGTACCTTTGAGTCAACGTGGGTCAAGATGTTGAGGAGACTAGATAGGACATTGGTTCACCGCCGATTGAGTTATGTCTCCGTTACATCGGATAAGTGTAACCAATGACCAACAGTGTACCCTTGCCTTACATGAACTAGCAGAAATACTGTGCTCATTTAGCTCATTGTTCATTGTTTACGACACAGAACAACACGACATATTTCAATACAAATTACGACAGTTTCATGAATTTAAAATGTTAGAATTACCTCCTTGTTCAAAATGAGGCTGTATATAAATCATGATTAAAACAATATAATTAATATTTATTGCTATTGATATGTGGTGTGTAAAATTCACGATAAAGGATCGGTGTATCAAATCCTTATGGGTATTTGAGATTTTAGAATTTGTTAAAATTTCAGATTCTATTTTTTTTTAAATCTCTTTAAAAAAATGTTGAGTCTAGATTATTATATTTTTTGATTTATTACAATGCTTACTAATCACTTAAGTATCCCAATACAGATATAAAATAGCAACAACCAGCCTCCAGACCATCATTTTATCACATGAAGTCGATAAAGTCTGCATTGAAGGGGGAAAAACACACATCAATTTAAACATTTTTGCTTTTTATGTTTTTTAATATTCAGATTCAGGTTTGATAGAAAGTGGAGTCATCTATACTTACGATATATGGTTTTATTTTGAAAGTTCCATCTATCAGGAGTGGTCACATCTTTGAAAAATTGAATTTAGCTTCTTAAAAATATTCCGGCTTCGACAAAAATGAATATTTGCAAATATTGACAGTAAAAAAATACTCACTTTATGTTCAATTGTTTGGAAGAAGGTACAGGAAAGACGAATAGAATAATATCTTCCATAAACATTCTTCCAAATATAACAAACTCTACCTCAAAAAAATGGATAATATGTTTACCTTAAAGAGATAAATATTCTCACCCAATGTCCATTTCCTGTGTTTATCCTTCACCATTAATTCCTTTTACATGCTCCTATCTGAGTGTCCTATCATTCTTTATAAATTGACTTTTCCTCCCTTTTGTGGTTTTTGGTTTCCTCTTTTAGGAAGTTGCGTTGCGCGTTTCACAACCTCTCCTGATGAGTTCTGATAGAATGAAACCTAGGTCGGGGGATTGGGTGGAAACCATATTATTTTCTTCAAGAGGCATTCTTCTTTTATTCATTGTACAAGCCCATTTTTTTGTTCCCTTCTATGTGTTTACATCCTCCTTTCCTCTGCACCTTCTTCCAAATATAACAAAATGTACTTCAAAAAATCAAACTGTTTTCCTTAAAGTGATTTGTGTCCTTGCTATTAAAATTAGATTGTACATGTATTTATCACCATGTCTTACTACTCGTTCAGGCTATACACTTAAGTATTAATTAAGCTTATGGGTAAGTAATTGTGTAGGTTGAATTAGGAGGAAGTGAACCCACATTTGCGTGGAGGTAGAGGGGATAATCATTTATGGAAAAACAATCCTCAGTTCACCCGAGCGAGCTTCGAACCTCGACCTCCCTGTCCTCGGCAGTCTAGCTCAACGCGAGGCTAGTGTGTTAGCTAACTACGCCACCGAGTTGGGTTAAACTGTACAAATGTTACATTATATACACAAAATATTAAGGGAACACAAATATGCTCCTTATCATCGGAATTTATTTTAAAAACAAAATATGACAATCTTATTTATTAACAAACAAAATACAAATGTTGACAAATTTAGAGGAATACATTAAACAAGTTTTACAATAAACTTTATTTATTCATATAGATGTTGATAATTTTTAGTACATTTTAAGTTTTACGTGGATTGTCGACTATCCTAAGCACTACCAACACGAGGGAAATGCAGATTATCTGACCACTCGCTGCTCGATTACCTGAGAAAAAAAATCAAGACAAATTTTATTTGTTGGCATTTACCATCCTATGCAATTAAAACTATAATTTTTACTGAAAAAAATTTTATCTGATTGTTAGAAAAGTTACTTGATAGACTTTCATGTATTCATACATAAAGTCATGTGATCTGCAGCTGTCACTTTTGATAGATATTATTAATTCCAGGGTTGCCACACAACTGGAAACTGGAGGATTTTTTGTATCAAGAAAAAAACCGGGAAATCACAAGGAATTTTGCCAAATCTAGTAAAAAAAAATTTCTGAAATATCCGTTTATTTGGGACATAAGTGAAAGCCTAAAATAGTAGCGCTTTGGGTGGACAAAAAAAGGGAACTGATGAATTAAGCGTGCCGATTCAAACGCGTCATTACTTAAACAAGAGTTGTGAAGGGACAGAAGATGTATTTCTCATCAATTTTAAATCTGGTTCTAAACTTAAGTTACATAACTTCACACATTGTCATTTGGATGAAAAACACAAGGGATTTGGTAATAAGAAAAAAAAATTGGCAACCCTGAAAGCCTGTAAAATAATAATAATGAGTAAAATAGTATTATATTTGTAAGAAGATACAGGAAAGGTGAATAGAAACATATAAAAGAGACGAACACAATATGGCTTTTACAATGAAAAGAATGAAAAGAAGAACACAGTTCACACTTTACATTGCTGCCACTGGACAAAGAGGTAATGGTTGCCTCTTAAAGAAAATCAATCGTAGTGCCCCATCCGCCGACCTAGGTTTCATTCTATCGGAACTCATCAGGAGGTAGTGTGAAACATGCAACGCAACTCCCTAAAAGAGGAAACCAAAGCACAAAAGGGAGAAAAATGGAAAATTGTAAAGAATGATAGGACTCATGGATAGGAACATGTAAAAGGTATAACCTAGAGGACAAACACAGGAAAAATACATTGGATTGGAATATATCTCTTTAAGGAAATCTCTTTTTGCTTTATGAGTAAAATAGTAAATACATAAATTACATATACATCCATTACTGTTTCCAGCCTGTGACCTGGGTCAGTTTTTTATTCAAGCCATATATTTTCCACTACCAGCTTGCTAGACTTGTCGTAGCTTCATATGACTAATAATCTAACTTAAGACTAGGACAGGCACAACATCCAGTCCTCGGCTTGAATAAAATACTGATCGCAGGCTGGAAACAGTTGTATGTAAAAAAAAGTTGCAGATATTCTGAACAGACAAAAATATGTTGCACTGAAACAAAAACTTCCGCTCATAAAGTATTTTCACTTAATGGTTTTGATTTATAAAATCACGAAACACATTTTCTATTACCTGTCTTTGGGCAGTAATTATTTTTTATCACCTTAATGTTGGGATGGAAAGGAAAGAGAAGGCCAGTAATTTTGCAATTTTTTTTATAATAATTTTTTGGCCAAACTAAAAAAAAAAGTTCAATTAGATATGTTTAGTAGGCCTATAATTTTTCACACACTGTGATCTCAACCGTTGAATATCTGTCGTGGGCATCCTGGAGTTTGTTTATCTCTTTGTTTAAAAAGTTGCTCATCAAATGCCGTTATTCTCAAGGCCAGTGGTTCCCAACCTGGGAGACAATTAGGAGGTAACGTTTAAATAAGTTAATAGTTTAAACCTTTTTATTCCAATCCTTTATCCAAAGTAAATAAAAAAGTTTTTTCCAGGGATATTGGCAACACTGCCTACAAGTTGTAAATTTTTTTAGCATCACGTCTTACTACCTGTTTGGGTTATACGCCTATGTACTAATTTCACCTAGCTTAGGTGGCTGCATGGTCTAACGTGCTAATCTCGTGTTTGACTAGACTGTCGGAAAACGGGGAGATTGGGGCTCGATCTCGGTCGGGCGCACAGGGTGGTTTTCCACTCTCTCTCCACGTAGATGTGAGTGCACTTCCTCTAAATTAATCCTTAACCCAGTAGTGTAATTAGTACATAGGCATATAACCTAAACATGTAGTAAGACGCGGTGCTAAAAAAAATTTTTTTTTTTAATTGAACTATGTTGTTAAGGATTAGGAAGGTTGAATTTAGATGGAAGAGTACTCGTATTTGTATGAAGGGAGAGTGGAAAACCGTTTTGCTAAAACCACCTTCAATACACCTGACCAGGATCAAACCCCGATCTTTCCGTCTTCTGTTGTCTAATCCAACACAAGATTAGTGCGTTAGACCATACAGCCGCTGAAATGGCTCGAGTGTATTTGCAGACCTTGAATTCGCCACCTCAATTCTCCTCTCTTCCCTACCCCATAATCTACAACTGTGCAACACCACTGAATTTACAACTCTGTCATACAACTAAACAGCATCGTCGACTTGAAGTGGAAAGCTATTTTCTGTGCGTCTCTGTCAAACATCGAACTCGATATTCAAGAACTGATGGAAACAAAACACAGACAACCACCACATTATTTTCTACCACTCTGCCAGTAGTGTTACATTTTTTTATGATATAAAGAAGCAACTAAAAAATAAAACTTTTTAAAACATTTTTTGTAACCTGCTTCGGTGGCTGCGTGGTCTAAGGTGTTACTCTTGCAGTAGACTAGATCGCCGATGACGCGGAGTTCAAGGTTCGAATCTCGAGTCAGGTGTACCAAGGACGATTTTTCGCTCTCCCTTCGCGCAAATGTGGGTTCTCTTCCTATTTATATAACCTTCCTATTCTCTAAAACAATTAGCGTAATTAGTACATAAGCAGATAACTCAAATAGGTGGTCGGACGTGGTGGTAAGAAAACAACATATTTTATACTTGTCCTGAAAAACAGGGCTATCAAGTTGCGTCGGCTGATAACAGTTGAGAACCACGGCGCAACAAAGGTATTTAAGAACGCTTGAAATCACCAAGTGTAGAAAATCAAATTAAATATACCTACTGGAGAAATATTATATTTGCTATATTCATAAAAAATACTCGCAAATATACTCTCCTAAACTCACAGGCCCTTCCATCCTACATTAGAAAACTAGAATAGATCCATTTTAATATAGTTTTTACATTAATATATACTTGGTGGCTACAGACAGGGAAAACAGGGAAAAGTTAGGGAATTTTTGGATAACAGGGAAATATCAGGGAATTTAACTAAAAATAAGGAAAAGTCAGGGAATTTAAAAAATATATCTAAAATATCCCATTAATTTCGCAACTAAATACTAAAACGAGTTAATAATACCCAAATAAAATAACATTTTAATTTTTAAAATAACTGATAAAACTGTTTATGTTTAGTAGATATAAACTTTTTTTTAATATGTGATCAATAATAAATAAAACAAGCCATCATCTACCATTAAAACTGGAAAAAAGTAGTCAGGGAAAATTGAAAAATGTTGCCTGGAAAACCTGGAAAAGTCAGGGAATTTTGTATAATATGTTATGTAGCCACCCTGTATATAGTATAAACTTTTGAGTGATATAACTATTGTACCGGTTATACAAGCGATTCATCTTACCTTGCATACAAGAAGCAGCGTTGGTCACTTTATAGCGGAGAGGGTGCGTACAGATTACAGGATTAGCCATCGGAACACAATAAACAATACACAAACACTTTATAACTTTATTTATTAAAAAAAATAACATTGCAAAAACTTCACAAGCACAAAACATTGGACGGACTTGGAGAAATAATTTAAAGCACATACAACAAATAGCTTTTTTTTTCCCCTTAACTTTTGAAAGAAGCATTAAATCAATTACAGTATATCGCCGACCGTCTAAATTGAGAATTAACTGAATCTCCTCAATAAAGATGTAATCTTATCAACCTGTTGTCCATTTTCCTTGTTAGACCACACATTTGTTATTACTGCACAAAATATAAGTTACATTTTTAATGTTTTATTTGTTTTAGAAGTTTTTTTTAGATTGTTTTATTATTGTGAACAAATGAAATATGACTTTTAAAATGATAAAGAAGAATAAGCTCACACTTTACACACTGCTGCTACTGTACAAAGAGATAGTCGCTGCCTCTTTGTCCAGTGGCAGCAATGTAAAGTGTGGACTGTATTCTTCTTATCATTGTAAGAACAATATTATGTTAAGTTTCCTTTTATACATTTCTATCCCTCTTTCATATATAACAAACCATACCTCGGAATGGTGGATAGATGTTTTTATTAAAGAGATATTTCATTATCGTAGCATTTTTTCATCAAAAAGAATGTGTTCTCTTTAATCCAGTTATCAAAAAAAAAAAATTATTATCTAGATCCCTTTGTCCGAATATATTCGGAAAATCGGCAGAAGACTGTAATTGTTTTAGGTTTACATGTAAAGTAAACTTGTACATACATTTAAACACACAAATTTATGAGAGTTATAAAAATAGTGATAAATTGATGCCAACCTGTTTTGAATATCAAAACTTGGTCAAATCTGTCATAGTTGTACAAATCAATATTGTTGGTATTTAAAGAAGTTTGTTGTACATTTATTGAGGTTTTTTTTCTTTTAATGCTATTAAAAACAGGGTAGTCACTGATTGGGAAAACCGGGAGTTATGCTTGAATTTTGTGTATCGGGGGGAAAAAAGTGGGGAAAGTAATTTAATTTCGCCGTCTATCGGGAATTTATAGGTAAGGACCACAACCAAATAGCTTCAAGGGCTATCAATATTTTGAAAATTTCTGGGGGAGGATTACCCCAAATATCTTGGAGAGGTACTTACTAACAATACTTGCTCAAGTACTAAAGTTTGATCGCGTGTCCAACACATCTGTTACGAAAAAATAGAAATAATCATTATGAATAATTCGATCAACGTCCCGCAACCAAGAGGAAAAGCCTTTTAAATTGATTGAGATTTATTTGATATAAATTAAGTTTGAATTTTATTTTAAAATTTGAGTGGTAGTAAAAGCTAGTTTAAGTGTTATCTTGAAAATTATTTAAGTTCTACATATACACTACAGGGACATTTTAATAATATGACTGCACTAAGGTGGTTTAACATTTTGCACGTTAGATAACAAAGTTCCTGTAAACTTGTAGTGTGAATATGCAAATCCCCTGAAAGGGCAGTAAAATGCAAGGGAAAAAATTAATTGTAATATCATTAAGGCCTATAATTAGTTAAATAGTTTCAAATAATTGATCTCGCATCAATTATTTAAACAAGCTGTAGAAAATAATTTCACCGAGTTAAAAAAAAAATACTAATTTATTATAATTTATAAAATGAAGAATTTGTTTATCTGTTTGTCTTGAGCATTGCGCGATATCTTTCACAAGCACAGGGCGGAAATTTTAAAATTAATCGCCCGCTGTGTACAAACATGTGCATCTAGAAGCCGGAATTTTCTATTTTCTATTAACTTTTTAAAAAAATTTATAATTTGGTCAGAAGAAATAAAATGAAAATATATTTTGTTTTGTCTATTCAAAGAAAAAGAAAAATGTTGCCCAGAGTAACCACGCAACGCCGGGTACTTCTACTTGTCTATTTCAGGTAAAAATAAATTTAATACACCTTAAGGATCACTTTCAAAATAACTAAATGTTCAAGTGCCGCACACACCTGACTCAGATAACTTGGTAATTGGTGCGGTTTGTAGCAGTAAAAGGGGCATATCATTATTTCATTGCTTGATTATTTGGCCTGAACTCCTATTTCATGCCTCCTCCTCATATATTGTGTGACAAAAAACATTGTTTTCCTCTCCAAGTCTTGTGTTGTCGATCAAATGCCCCTACCAATATTCAAACCCTCGACCGCGTAGATGGGCTGCGTTTTCTGGACCAGCCAGTTGTAAGTGTTGGTGAGGTTCTGGCGTAACATCTCAGCCCCCACGAGCTCTCTGGTTCTCGCATGATAGTCATTCAGCCATTGGAGCTGCAACACAAATTGAGTTGACATTCATGGGTGTACCCATGGGGGGCAGGAGGGGTTTAGGGTCATGTCCCCATTATTAAAAAAGAATCATGGATTTAATTGCCAAGTTATAATATTTGATAATTACAGTAATATCCGCAACTAAATATCATATTCTTTAAATTGAAAAATAGATAGCTCAGTGGAGAGAGCATTGGCGTACTAAGCGAAAGGTCCTGGGTTCGATTCCCGTGTCCAGGTGTCATTTTTCAATTTAAAAAATATATCTAGATGCGGCTATAACCGTAATAATAAATATAATGGCCTAGCTATTTAATCCATCTTCCTTCTAATTTTTTTTAGCCTCATTTTAGCACCTGTTTAGGTTATGTACACACACACACACACACATATATATATTGCGCTAATGAAATAGGGATGAGGAAGGTAAAATTTAGATTAAATACACCCACATTTATGTGGAAGGAGAGTGGGAAACAATTTAGGTAAAAACACCCTTAGTATGCCCTGCTGGGATCCGAACCTGACCTTTCTGTCAAACCAGGCTAAGTGAGGTTGGCGTTTAGACTTCGTGTCTGCCGATGTGGGTCGCCTTCTAATTACAGTGGATTCTGAACCGCAGGTTGTCCCCACTCGATGTTCCGAGCCAGGATATGAAAGAGAGTCCCTCCTAGTTAAGAGACTAATGCTATTGGTCACGTCAGGATCTCCCGACCAACCGTATTCCAAGTGAGAATAGTTTAGGAGCCGGGTTACCTGTCTACCGCTCAACATGGAGACGTTGATAAGTTTCTGCTCATAGGGCACCAGCGTGACCGGGTCAAACGCCAAGTATGTGACGTTGTTGTCCGTTGTCGTCTGGAAACAAATCACAAAACCATTTGTGTTGTGGAAAGCGAAAATCATGTTGTATAGTTTGCACTATCCTGCTATTTTCGTCCACGCTAAAATGTCTTATTTATCTTTTTCTGACTCACGAATGGATTATGTAAATACTTAACATCTATTTATGAATAATTTATTATTTCTTCTACACAAAATATAAATTGATGACTTTTGTATTTTTGTAGTTTAGTTAATCTGCTTGACCGGTTTTTAACTATAAATTTAGTAATCATCATCATCATCATAATCGTCAAGTGTTTCTGGCCTAAGGCCAGGTCAGCTTAGTAAAATGCCTCCATCGTCCCCTTTCCTTTCATCTCTATCATTCTTCACCTCTAACTTGCACACTTACTGTTTGTTAAATGCTCTTCCCACCTCTTTCTTGGTCTCCATTGCGGTCTTTTACCTGTATACTTCA
>CABFWB010003859.1:39291-63878 GCA_902151455.1 Timema bartmani | reverse complement strand
TCTTTATATTCTTAAAATATTATGAGTATCTTTTGTTTCGTTCTGAGAGCTAGGAAGAATACGCTCAGATTATGATCAGATTGTCATGTTATATATATATATATATATATATATTCATCTGTTATTATGTTTTTAAATAAACTCGCCTATGGCTTTATATTGTCACTATTCCCGCTTAGTTTATGTGAGATTCCTATCCTTTTTGCAATAGGCCAGCTTAAGAAAAAGGGAATATTATTTAATTTGAGTTTTGATCATTAAAGTACCCTGGTGATTAACCTTATATATTTGTCAAAACCATACAATTGGTTGAAAGGGAGAGGATCCAAATAAAGCAAAAAAAACATATTTTTTTATGTTACGGACGCACATATATGTATATAGGTACATAGCCAAATCTGCCTGTATTTCCGACACGGATGGGTGATAAATTGAATCGGCATTTGGAAGAAGAAAATAAATCCAAAAACCTCTTTTTTGAGAAATTAAAAAAATGTATGACATGTTTTCTTGATTCAACCAAAACAATTCTTTTACTGAACATTCAAAATGTTATTCTGATCTATTTCCAGTGTTCAGACATTTTCCAGGTACTGTACTTTAACTCGTAAAATTATAATAAGTTGGTGGATATGTTTCCTTCTTCCAACTGATGGAAAAATTGATTAGAAAAATAAAGGAAAAACTCAATTAAAAACTTCAAATGTTATTCACAAGTAATATAAAGAATAAAAAATGAAACTATCTGATGGAATCTAGGATTAATATTATTTGGTTTATATTTTCTGAAGTAGGTATTGTCATATGCTTTTTCACTTTTTCTTTGTATTAATGAAAAATATTTTGCCCCACTATGGCTAAATAAAATTAATATTATATCACACAGTCTCAGTAGTTAGGAATCACCATTCCTTAAAGTGATTAATAAAATAAAGGGAAAAGTCAATAAAAACCTTCAAATGTTATTCACATTCACCTGTTATGAATGCATCCTGTTCATTTTTGCTTCATCCATCGTATAAGTAATCGAGAAAATATTTCTTTTCTTCAGGAGAGAAGTTATCTGTACATTTAAGCTTACAAAAACACGAAACATTGGTGTTTGATTTTGCAGGAATTGTATTACCTGTGGAGGTGCTGATGTATTGTTGACCATGTAAACGCTGTCTTTTCTGTAGTTCACGTTTGTATTTATGGATATTGCGAACTCCTTTTTTCCGCTTGTTTCCGAATAATGAAGCCACTTAAGAATCACTCTCGGAACCTGATGGACTTGACATTATATCGAATAAATTATTGAAAGTAACATCTAACAATAACACACAATCACGTTATCAGACTGTTCAAAAACTAAATTAGGACAAGAAAATGGACAGGAATAATCTAGTTTTGGCTGCCTTCTCATGACCCTGTGGAGAAGCAGTTGGAAGTAAATCAGAATTGGTTTTCTTCCCCTGCTGCCACGTCATGGCCCTGCGAGGAAGCAGTAGGAAGAAGAAAATATATCCGGATTTGTTTCCTTCTTCCAACTTACGGAAACTTCAGACCTGTTTTTCAAACCTTTATGAATTGGTTTTGGTTGCTTTTATGCACTCTATCGATGTGCCTAACCTTCAAAATATCGATTCTGGTGAAAACTCGATTTTCAATTTTTGGCGTTTATTTCCTTATTCCAAATGCCGGTTCAATTAATGTTTATTCTGTTCTAGAAATGTAGGTAAGAGAAACACCATGGCAAATGTGGCACAAACACAAGACATTTATTTGCCTGACATTCATCTAGGTGGTTGACGAGATCTGAAAATACTTCAACAAAGGCCACTGCTTTGAGAAAATTTTGTGACGGTCAAACACGTTCTGGCAACTTGTTTCAAGGTTTCAGCGATACCTTTTTTAATTAAAAAGGAACCCAGTAATTTGTACCACCAGAAATGGTGTACTCAAGAGGAGAAGTAAGTTTGTATTCAAAATCATAAAAAAAAGGAAAGGGCTAAAAATTGATTTCAGCTTTTTCTGTAAAAAAAACCTAGGTTCTTATCACTGTCTGAGCTCTTTTTGAATCTATCATGAGAAAGGTTTTTGAAAATACCCGATCAACCAAACATGGACGTTTTCAATGGCTATCAGGCCATCCATCAGAATCTCTCTGATCCATTAATCACGTGAACAATGTCATATACTTCAAATAGATGGTTATGCCCCTCAATTACAAAGATGCACGTGATGCGATGTGATCTATTTTTTAACACGAGTGTGTCGGTGGAATGCTATGTGACTCATATGGCTAAGTTGCACCTATACAGCATCGTTCAGAAATTGAATTGAAGAAGTGTTGTACCATTATACTAATACCCCAGCCATCGGAGTCCACCTCCGGGGGTCTTTTTGTATGTCCTCACATACGATATTCAGAGATTACGTTCCGTGAAGCGGCATCAACGTCTTTATATCTGGTGGTCCTGAGAATTACGCTTACCTAATTTGCGCTGGTAGAGAGTAAGAAAAAATATAAATAAGAGCAAGGTTCACAGGATTAGCCTACCATAAATATTTCAACCTGAATGAAGTTAGTTTTAACTTTTTTTTTTTAATCAATGAAGCCGTAAATAACATGTAAGGACACCGCATAAAGCTGGAAGAAAAATTCTAGTGATAGTATGTGTAATTTCTCAGTCTTATGTCTACCACCTGGTGTACACCAAACTAAGAACCCGATTATTACATTACCTTTAAGTTTGGGTATCAGAGTCAATGCACTTCCCACGGCTAAAAAATGACCATTAGAAGAGCTGAATGATCAAATTTTATTTATTTTACTCAAGACAATTCCTCTAACATAACAGTTATCAAAGAATATAAATTTATTTTATTTATTTTACTAAAGACAATTACTCTAACATTACGGTCATCAAAGAACATAAATTTATTTTTCATTTCTTTCTGTTTTATTTTATGCACCCAGGGGATATTTTTATTTATATATATATACATATTTTCCAGCGCAAAAACCCAACTACCGTACTTTATTATATTATCTAGTAATTTTAAAACTGAATATTGAGTTTGTATGTATTAAAACAAGTTTGTTTGAATTTGTATCAGTTAAATATATTTCCTATTTTAGAGTATCATGGTGACAATCCCATCTATGCTGTCAATAAACTTGTTTCCCTTATAGTCTACATCAGAACAATAATTTATACCTGAAGAAACTTTAAATACTGTAGAGAGAGTAAACGAATGTAAAGTTTTTGCCAAGTGAAGATAGTTATTTTTAAAATAGATCTAAATATTGTGTTTATGTCTTAAAGTCTACATAGAATAACATCTATACACTTAGTAATCTATAATACAGACATACAGTTTGAAACATCAATTTTAGACTATTATGAGTGACCTCTCTTGCTGTGAAAAGTCATATTTTGTCACCAAATGTGTCCGTCACTTAGACACAATGTACCAGGCTAAATTTGAAAAAAAAACTGGTATTATTCTTAATGGCAACCGTGACTAGAAGAAGACCGAAAAGAACCCAGTGTCATATTATTTAGCTTGCTGGAAATGGATAGCTACTGTAATAACTATACAAAGCTGGACGATTTGACACGTGATGCCAACGAAGTGGTCCTTGATCTTATCCCCAAAGAAGGTTATTACTAGCATTTTGGTGTAATGTACCTTACACAGAACCTATATGATCAGGATAAGAGGAAATGTGATATCACTTTAAAAGCATGCTACATTATATTATTTTAAACTCCCAGGGATAAAGCCCAGATACAACCATATGCAAAGTCTGACCTTAAACCCATGTGTTTTGCAGGAGGCCTATACAGACACTTTAATTATTCCAAACGGGTATATTTGCACGATTTCAAAACAAAGATACACCCAAATGGTACCGATATAGAACCAATAAATTTATCAAAAGTGGATGCTGTGTGTACCTACAACTAAAATGTTATAAAAACACTGACATAAACTAATTACATATTATTTCATAGCCATGAGTCCCTAGGTGTTAAAGCAAAACCTTTTGTTGCATGAAATGCACCACATGTATCCACAGCTATGTATAGCCCTGTTAAAAACGGCAGACAAAAAAGTGTTTGACTCAGTGTGTATACAACACTTTAAAATAAAGAGTTTAACCAAAAGGGTGCAGAAGACCAAGCTACTTACTATATTGGAGGAGTTACGTAAGCTTTTGATACGAAGAATGTTAGAAAAAATTAAAAGTCTATGGATTCAGAAAGGATGTTTCTTTTCAGCCTTAGTCTAAGCTCCCATAATCAACAGTGTTATGGGCTTAACATTCGACAAGTAAGTAATGAATGACGTGAAAAAATATATTGCGATCCCCGGAAACATGACACTATTTCCAGCAACCCCACCATCAAGCGTACTTGGTCACTAATCCATTGGTCTCCAAGAGAAACAAGTAATTTGAGAAAGTCATCACCTCAAAACTTAATGATAAGTCATAAATGGATTCATACCAACAAGTTCCGTCGAAACCATTACAGCCCGATTTTCCGAACGGCAAACATGTTATGTCCTACCAGACACTATTTTAGAAACGGGCATTCATTTCATGAACGATATCACACCTAGTGGCGTAACCAGGGGGATTTTGGGGGTTTAAAGCCCTCTTTGATTTGAAAAAATAAAACAAACATACGCAATCTTTTTTAAAATCTGCCTATTATTAAAAATCACTCAAATTATTCATAATATATTGTGGCATTGTAAATAGTTTGTGTTTTAGTATGGTAAAAAATAAATAATTTGGAAAGATACTGAGGCATCGTCACCAGCAGTTCAACTTCAGTGTGCCATACAAAATTCGTCTTTTTTTAATAATTATACAGGTGTTAGCTAAGGTTTTCTCTTTGAGCCTACCACTTTGCTGAACATTGCAACCTGAGAATGTAGATCTTCTAACTGCCATTAACATGGTAAATTGGCTCAAGGAAAAATTCAAGAAATAAGAACAAACACCGGTATTGAGTTTTCAGCTATTTACGAATCAGCCAAAACACTTGCTGAATTGTTTGGTTCAAATCTTGTAACACCAAGAATATCTACCAGAAAAATACAGAGGTGTAGTGTAAAAGTATACTACGATGAGGCTTACTTTGGAGATGCAATTTTTTTGCCGTTTTTGGATCACTTTGCGAGTCAATTAAAAACTCGTTTCTTAAGCCATCAAGAAGTGCTTAACAGTTTTATGTGCCTGATGCCCACCGAGGAATCGGTTATTGCTGAAGTAGAGAAGGAACAGATGAAAAAGCTGTATGCTTTTTACGTGCAAGATTTGCAGTGTAGTGATATGACAGCAATTGGTGAACTTAACATGTGGCACGAAAGAGTGAATGGATTGAAAATAAGTTCAAGAAAGACTATGAACTATTATGTTGCCCGCAATGAAGAAATATTCCCATTTATCAGTAATTTGTTGAAAATCTTGGTAACCTTGCCAGTGGCAACAAGCACCAGTGAGAGATCGTTTTCAACTCTTCGGAGAAAAAAACCTACTTGAGAAATACAACAGGGCAGCAAATACTGAATGGTCTAGTGATGTTAAATATGCATCGATAAATAAGCATTTCTCCGGGCGAAGTTCTAGATGAACTGGCAAAATCACCTTGTTGATTGGAATTCAGATTAAATTAATTGTGTGATTGGACACTGTCCTTAAGTTAGTTTGCTGTTAAACCAAACTATGTTTTTTTCTTGCTCTACAATAAAACAATTTTTTTAATAAACTTGTATTGTTTTATTATAATCCTTTTTCAGGGTTTTAGTTTTAACTGAATTGCAAGCCAATTACACAGGCCTACGAGATTGAAGTTTTTGAAAAATACAAGAGAAGTTTTCGCTGAGTTTTATGTTATTTGGTGTGCTGATTTCGAAAATTCTCTTGAACAATTTTGCATGTACTATCTGGCAAAAGTGGTTTTTTTTTCATCCATTTAAATCTAAGTAGAATAATCGATTCTTGGTGAGGTAAATTGGTTTTTCAGCAATCGATTAATTATTATAGGTTTAAATGGATGAAAACCACTGTTGCCAGATTGCACGAGCTGCCTCTAGTTGAGATAAAAACAAAAAGTTCCAGTATTAACATTTTACATCAAATTATGGTGCAGTTTATAGAATAAAATCACCAACATACTATTTTAATTTATTTTTATTAAGGTAACTTACATAAAATAGATGATTGACCAAGAGGAGCCAATATTATGTATGTGTACATGAAAGTTTGAAATAAATTTTAAACTGAGAAAAAACCAAAACAAAAAAAATGTTTCTATTTAAGTACGTACTATTTTTCCTTTGAAACTTCTTTTAGAAGTTCATCTTTTATGTTCATATCTCAGGCCTATCTCGTGTTAACATCCAACAGTAGTCGGCGAGCATGTTCTTGTCCCATCTTCCTTGATATTTACGCTCCATATCTTGGATGTCTTGGTGGAACCTTTCACCCTGTTCTTCGCTGACTGATCCTAAATTTTCGGGGGAAAAGTCCACATGTGAGTGAAGGAAATGTATTTTGACACTCATGGAGAAACCCAACGCTTGAAATTTGTCCAGCATATTCATAGCAATTGATTTATAGTCAGGATCCTTGTAATTACCCAGAAATTTACTGACGACATCTTTGAATGTAGTCCAAGCTTCTTTTTCCTTTGTTGTAATGCTAGTCTCAAATTCTTTATCCTTCATAAGCTTGCGGATATCTGGACTAACAAATATTCCTTCTTTCAACTTGGCTTCGGATAAACCTGGAAACTTTTTGCACAGGTATTTGAAACAATCGCCATCTCTGTTCCGAATCACATTCTTGGTGCCTGGTTCAAAATTTTTTCTTTTCAGCCATTCTTTATTGGCCCAATGTTGAGTCTTTTCACGGCTGTCTCACTCACAAATGAAACATGGGATACTTTGTATATCCGCCTTGTTGACCAAGAAGCATGGAGATAACTTTCAAATCACCGCAAATGGTCCAACCGTGGTCGGCAGCCAGGTTTTCATAGCGTTCTTTTAAATGCACATAGTGTCCAATTGGTACAGATGCATACTGACTTCCGTGATGAAGAAGAAGAACAGCTTTAAGGCTCCTTTTCGATGAATCTATAACAGCCTCCATTCATCTTTATCGTATGTGATATTAAATTTGCTCATCAATACGGGAACATCAGAACAATAGACCAGATTCTCTTCTTCCTCAAAGTACTTAACAAGTTCCTTTTCTAGATTTCTGTACCAATAAAAAGAGGTTCTTTTGACCAATAAGTTTTTTCTTTCAATCCAGATCTCTAGTCAGATCATTAAGTTCAACCTGAGAGAAGGGCTGAGGTGAATCACCTCCAGAGTGCTTATATTCGGTATCGGAGTCTTGAACTTCTGGATGTTCCGAGTCTGAAGACTCTGAAGAGATGACTGGCAATTCAGTTGGAGGCAAAGGTACTGGCACATCAGATCCATAAGGAACGGGACGTATGGCCGATGGAATGTTATTAGGATAAGAGATTAGCTTTTGATTTTTGCAGTTATACCCACGGACATGGCAGGAATAAAAGTAACAATCATCAGAGTGGTTTTTCGGCTCCCTCCATGTCATAGTAATTACAAATCGTAAAGCAGTCTTCTTTCCTTTGAGCCATAAGCGTAGATCATTGAAACACTGCACACAATATTTATGAGGAGCCCACGATTTGTCCTAGTCTCCAAATTTCATGCCAAAATACGCAAGATAAAGTTGTCTTACATAGTCTGTAATGCTCTTCATGCAATTTTTAATAACACTATATTCGCCGAATATATGTAGCAAAAGTCATCTGGCAAATTTTCACAACGTCTCAAACTCGAAGCCATGTTTCACGAAACGCACATAGAAAAGCAACCGTTAAAATTGTCTCTGTGATGAAGTTTCCACTTGTCACTGTATCAGCGCACGCACGACACTACACATGAAAGAAAAGTTGAGGCGTACTTAAAAATTTCCACGTCTTTTATCTTATTACGAACATGCTAATTACACGCTAAGTACACTGGGTTAAGGAGAGATAAACTGAGTCCCTCATGAGGACATCTCTCATCTCTTTTATATTTTTTCTGATGACTCCAGAAATGTCGAGATAATTCAGTCTTAAGAAAGATAACACGTTAAGAATCAATCCAGATAAAGCTCGAAAAAATAGAAGGTGACTGCCGATTACGCTCGCTTAGCGAGCGCTCTGCGAGGTCAGCAAACCAAGATAAAGAACTTAGATAAGGATTCGCGCGCCGCTATTGGTAGAGAGAGGTTGCGATGGGGAGGGAGTGACGGCGACGGGGAAGTTCCACAGAGGGGTATTCTGTAGGTTTCACCACGGTAGAATGATGGTCAGGCAGGGAGGGAATAAATTCAACCCCGACATTTTTTTTATGGTAAATGTTCATAAAAATCCAAGTAAATTTGAATTTTTCAAGAAAACGTGACGTGATAGAAATTTTTCATTTTTTTTTTTAAATTAACACCAAAAAATACATAAAGTTGAGCTATCAATTCCCTTGTATTTTTCTCACCGCAGGCCTGTGTTATTTATTATAATCGTAAATTGTCACTTTGGCACTCAAAAATGAACCCTCCTTTTTACTGGTGTAGAGTCAACTTCTCGGGGCTGACCCTCCCCATTCATCAATCCAAGCTACGCCTATGATCACCTGGGAAACAATCCCTAAGGGATACCATCTCATGGCTTTCAATCTCACAACTAATTTGTCCACCCACATGACATCACATTGGAATTTGACGAGGCATGTCTCTGAGCATCGAAGTGACCTTCACCAGAGCTCGCACCAAAACCGTCAACTGTATTGTGTACTGGGAGTTTGCTAACATCAACGCCATCGACAATGACAGAAACGTCGTGACTTTTTACTGTACTACAATTTATGTTATTTTAGTTTTTTTGTATGGACAGGCTAAATGAACTTAGCCTATTACAACTGTCTTACCGCCAATAAAAGTTTAAAAACAAGTTTATGATTTGGATAAATAATATGATAAGAGATTGAGAAGTTTAGTCAAGAATACTAGGTCTGTGATGACGCTGAATGTAGAACCGACCATATTCTAGTGATTTCAAATTTGAATTAAGTAGGAATGTTTTGAGGAAGCAGTGCAAGAGTAGTAAACAATTAAGAGTGAAAGGGGAAAAGTTGCAGGATAAAAGTGTGAGAGCCCAATATGAAAGATAGCTGGTGGAAAAATTTACTTTACAAAGCATGAATGGAATGTCGAAATGAATGCTAATGCTATTGAAAAAGCTTGGAACAGAATAAAAGAGGTTGTAGTTGAATGCATGAAAGCTGTGTGTGGATATATGGTAGTGGGAAACTTAAAAAGAGATGCTTGGTGGAATGAGCAGGGGAAAGAAGCTGTGAAAGAAAAGAAAGAATCATACAAACGAATGATAGCTGTGAAGAGTGAAACAGAACTTAGAGGCATGTGGGACGTATACAATGAGAAAAGGATTAATCCAAAGAAAGTAATAAAGGAGAGTAAAGAGCAAATCAGATTAAAAGAAAGAGAAAGAATGTAGAATGATTTTTAAGGTAATTAGCAGATGTTCTGGAAGTGGGTAAAGATAACGAGACAAGGAAAGACTTATGGCATTCAGAATGAACGTAGTGAGATGATCTGGGATGAAAACGGTATAATAGAGCGATGGAGAAAGTATTTTGAAAAATTATATTGCAAAAATTTGGAGAAAGTAGCAGAAAACAGAGATAATGTAATAAGGAGTGAAAGAATTAATGAGGCTGAGGTGTTTAAAGCTAAGAAAATGTTAAAGAATGTCAAAGCTATGGGCGTAGATGGGATCACAAGAGAAATGCTTAAGTGTGGGGGCATAGTGTTACTTTCCAGATTGTGTTTGTTGTTCATTGTGTGTGCTGGCGTTGCGAACATTCCTAGTGACTGGAAGAATGCCATCATTGTTTCTTTCATAAAGGCAAAGGCAGTAAGAGTGAATGTAATAATTATAGGGCAATTAGTTTGTTGAATATTCTAGGCAAAGTTCTTAGGAGAGTTTTAATTGAGAGCGTGCGTGAAAGAACTACGGGCAATATTTGGGGTGTGCAATGTGGTTTCATACCAGGTAGAGGTTACATGGACCAGATATTTTCATTGCAACAAGTGATTGAGAGGAGTATGGCAGTAAGAAATAACGTTTATTGTGCATTTGTTGATCTGGAGAAAGCGTACTATCGGGTGAATAGGCGTATATTATGGAATGTTGTTAGAGAGTATGGTGTGACTGCATGGTTAGTAAATGCAATTAAGGCGGTGTATTATGGGCTAGAGCGTGCGTTGGGGTTGGTGGAGCTTTGAGCAAATGGTTTGACACTGAACAGGGTGTTAGTCAAGGTTGTGCTATGTCTTTATTATTGTTTAATGTTTTCATGGATAAGTGTATGAGGAATGCTTGTGAAGACGTAGTTGGTGTGCAATTGGACAGTGTGAATGTGAGAGTGCTGTTATCTGCTGACTATGCAGTATTAATGGCTGAGAAGGAAAGAGACTTGAAGAATGCAGTAAATTGTTTTAGTATGGTGATAGACAGAATGGATCTTCGTATAAATTTCTCCGAAACTAAGGTATTGGTTTTTGATAAGGATGGATCAGGAAATGACTGTCAAATTAATATAAATGTAAAACTGTCAGAACAAGTGAATGATTTTGTCTATCTGGGAAGAATGTTCTGTAAAAATGGAAGGATGGATGGCGAAATCGACAGACGGGTGAATCCATCTCGGAGAGTAGTTGGATATTGCAAAGAATGAGGTAGTATCAAAAGAGGCAAAGATGGCAGTATATACATACATGTTGACGCTAACGTTGTTCTAAGGATGCGAAACGTGAGTTTGTCAGGAAAAACACAAGATCGTGGGGAATGTGGTTGGAATGGGATATCTAAGAAATGTATGTGAAAAAATTTCTGTAGACAGAGCCAGTAACGAATGGGTGCTGAAGGAATTTGGTTTGAAAGGGAATCCAACAGGTTCATGTGAAAGAAGTGTCTTACGTTGGTTTGGGCATATTGAAAGGATGAGTATGGATCGAGTGACCAAACAAATATATTAAGGTAAAGTGTATAGATCAAAAGAAAGTGGTAGGCCATGTAAGACGTGGCTAAATGTTGTAAATGAATATGTGAAAAAGATGAACATTAAAATTTTTTAAGTATAAAAGAACATGTATGACTAGGTGTATGGATGTTGTTGAAGTGAAGGAGTTTGCAAGGATATGGAAGTGTGGCGAAAGTTAGTGAGGACGGATTAAGTAAGAAGTTATTTTTTGTAATTTATTCACAGTTTCTTGCCTTCCTTTTAAGGGGACCACTTGGGTCTACACCCTACCATGTTAACGTTTGTACCTTTTTCTCAGGAACTGTTAAAGATATCAACTTGGGGTTTTTCCTATTCATATCTTATACCTTTTTACATAAGCAGGACTAAAAGTTTTAGTTTATTTAAATTTTTAATATACATATATATTTTTTTGACCCTTTACAAAAATTTCTTATTTTACATTTTTAATTTTTTTTTATTTAAAAATTTTCAAGATATTTGATTTATTTTAGTTCTAGCTATACAGGGTCATTAGGTTTACAAGCATAACAAATTTCAAGGATGTCTGTCTTATAGTTCCTGAGAAAAAGAACATAAATTTGAAAAAAAAAATATTTTCGGAAAATGAAGAAAAACTTAAAAAGTGCATGCAATTTAGTTGTTATTACCTTCTAGTACACTCCTGCTGCATATGATGGCTCTTGGCCTTCTTCCTCCTCAAAATGATCTTCTAGTCTTCTTTTCAACAAGTGTTTATGTCTTCTAATCTTCTTATCCAGCTCTTTTTGAGCCTTTTCAGCCTCCGCTATTCGCCGCCTATCCAGCGCCTTCATCGCTTTAATAAGGTGTTTTCCAGGCCTCAGTCCAATTTACTTGAATATCATCCATTTACCAATGTGGTCATCATTGAATGTTGTAACTGCCTCATAAACACCAAAGTTCAAGGTATTCAGACTAACAAAGGTTTTTTTTAGCATAGGTCCAAATGACATTATTTGGGGATTCATTTACATTCTGGGTTTTGCCATGAACACATTTTTCCAGTAATTCTGGCTTTGCAAGGTCTTGAAAGATGGGTTTGATGAAGCTCATTACATTATCAGGTAAATGAAAGTGTGCTGTGTGATCATAATTTTTTTTTAAGCTTTGCTAGGTTGAACTTGCACCAAGTTGTTTCATCGCTTGGGCACAAAGCATGTTGTGGCGTTTCGTTCGATGACAAGACGTGGAAGTATTCGGCCCATATGTCTGCTTTCATATCTTTTATAGATTTAGTATTCCTCCTAATGGCTAATCCATAGAAGGCTTGTAGTTTTAGGATTGCAGCATCAGTTAGTCGATTTCTTCCACCAAGCAGATTACCATCAGGAAGTTTTTTAGTCTTGGATTTTAGAGTTCGTAATCTTGTCCCCATCTTTTTCTGTATTTGGCCTATACACTTAATTTTTTTAATTTCAACATCAGGTTTACTCTCACACACTTCCATATATGCTTTGGTGTCACCATCTCCTAAATATTCAATATACCGTACATCGTGGGTTGGCAGGGATCGTTCAAATATCTTCACCGCTCCGGCTACCTCCATAGTCCCACTTGATCCATAAAAGTTTGCAGAGCATTCTTGTTCATGGATGTTATTTGATTTACTGCTACTTGTGCAAAATTTAGAAAGTATTTCTATATCCAAAACTTTTCCTGTGTCCAGGGATGTGGCAGATACTATTCCATTGAAAGACGTATGACCACGCTTCTGCCACGACCCTTCTATAGCGACCGATAAATCTCTACACCCATTATTTTTGGAAATTGCTTCATCAACAGCATTATTCATAGATTGTTTGGCAACAGATTCTGATTTAGAAGCTAAAAACTTTTTATAAGCATGATACAGGATTACTGGAGGGCTAAGATTCATAATCCCGCAAAGTTTCTCGGCCACCGCTCTGCCTTTCCCGATAGCTCGGAGTGCGTACACCAGCCTAATATTTAGATCATACAGTTTTTTTAATGAATCATCTACTGTAATTTCTATCTCCTCACAGTTATTAGTAACAGCACTGTGGTTGCAAGACACACATTACAAAATTACCTGATCATCCAATACAGCTATTTGTTTTTTATTTATTTTTAAACTGCAGTGGCAGATTTCGCATAATGCAACACTGTCTAATGTTGCCTTTATCCTTTTCAAATCAATGATGCTGAACTCAAAATCGTCTTCCTGGTCATATAATAATAAAGATGGACTTACTTTATTTTGAGAAGAGGAGGAGGTAGGCCTGGGACTACAAGAAGCTTCAAGGTTAGGCCTAGACCCAGATTCAGAAAATTGTTCAACATCTGGAGTACACAATATTTCTCTTGGTGTAAACTTATTTCCATGAAACTTTCGTTTCCTAATAATCCGTTTACTTCTTGGCATTTTGATAAATCAATAATTAACTTTATAAAATGTATAATTAAAAAAATCAATGCACTAAACCTTCAATAAAGCAAAAGCAGACCACAACAAAGATTATAACAACAAAAAACAGCTGGCATGAAGCTAGAAACTGCCAATAGGATGTAACAGGCTAGCCAACATAAAATAAAAATCTCAGAGTAATGTAAGAATTATTGTTATGATATAAAATGTGATACTGTACTAGATAGCTTAAAAAAACAGAATAAGGGCAAAATTTCTTTGGAACATAGGTTAGAATTTTTTTTTCAGGACCTTCACATTTTGATATAATAATAATTTATATACCAATTTAAAGGGGACATTTTATACAATCATAATCAATAATAAAAAAATAGATTTTTTTATTTCAAATTTTTGCCCAAGTGGTTCTCTTAGGGAGTGGCGTGTATGTATGTACGTATGTACATATGTATGTATGTACGTATGAATCTACGTATGTATGTACGTATGTATGTACGTATGTATGTACGTATGTATGTATGTATCTACGTATGTATGTACGTATGTATCTACGTATGTATGTACGTATGTACATATGTATGTATGTATGTATGTACGTATGTATGTACGTATGTACATATGTTATGTATGTATGTAGGTATGTATGTATGTATGTATGTATGTATGTATGTATGTATGTATGTATGTATGTATGTATGTATAATTTTTTTAAGTATAAATTAACTTTTTTATATATCCCATAGGTTTTGTTGTTCATAAAAAATTCCCTCTTTTTTTCACAGTATGTACGTACGTATGTATTTATGTAAGTAAATAATATTGATCAGTCTGTCCAATGTATTATTTAGTTTTAACAAAAGACAATTTTTAATGATTTAATCCCATGCTGCCGTTTCATATTAAGTGAGATTTTGTAAGCTTTTAATATATATTTTTTCCTTTGGAGTCCTCCCCCCACCCCCACCCCACCCCTCCAACCCCCCAGTCCCCCAGTCCACCTGTTCATCACCGGAGTCTCAGGTCGCATGACAAAGTTATTAGTCATTCACTCATGTGTTGAAGATTTGCAAATGATGTCCTCATCAACTCGAGCTATTACAGGTACAAATGAATTGTCAGTATTGGGTTTCGTCTCTATAATATGTTGTTGGGTGACGAGTATAGTTTATCCTTCTGCACATCTCACAATCTGGCAGAAACGGAAAGATACATCTTCCACTTAAGTTGTGCTTTGAACACAAATTAATGTTAGTTATAAAACTGTCTGCTATGGAATTCTGAACATAGGGTAAGGTTGGCGGTAGGAGATTCCTATAATTTCTCATTCATTTTGAAATATCTGGAGTTAGGCCTATTATAGATTGAGGGGTGAATCCTCTCCGTCAACTTGCAAGAGTTCTCAGTCTGGTTTGATGGTAAAGGGGAGACTGGGGTTAGCTTACTGATACGGGTTTTACACTCTTCCTTCATGCAAATGTGAGAACAATTCCTCTAAGTTCTACCTTCCTTAACTGAACCCTTGTATAATTAAAATAGTTACTAGCCCTCACGGTTGGTATGACGCGATGGGTACTAAAAAGAGAAGGGGAGAATACTCAAAGACACAACATATCGTCGTCACATAATAGTAATATACTGGGTACCAAATTTAATTGAAATGCAGTTCTAATTATTTGGACATAAACCCCCATCGCCAACTAATGTTGATTTTTGTATATGTTTGCAAGTTATGTTGTCTTATTACATGTCCGGTATTAACGCATGGGCCATGTAAAGAGTGACATCTCTTAATTGCGAACACTTCCCGGGATAAAAAAAAGTATGTTATTAAAAGTTTCCATTATTTGAGGAATAATTATAGAATATTAAAAAATTATTTTGCTTGAACACAGTTTAATCTATATAAACTTAAATACAGTGAATATTAAATCAAACTATTTAATTACTACACTGTGTAGAACTGTATGCAGGATTTATGACAAATTAATAAATATCATAATTAGCGTATTGTACATGTCATAGTGCACAAAACAATGTAGTGTGAGCGATATCCCTTTTCTACTCTCTATTATGCATACACGAACACAGACTAAATCGTTGGAACAACCCCAGTTGATGGTTCGGAAGGGGTGAGAAGTAAGCGCCCTTGAAGTACCGTAGTCATCACTAAGTAGGCTAGTTTAGAAACTTTCTATGAAAATGGCAACATACTCATATTTGTACTTTAGTGGCAACACTGTAATGTATTATACACTTCCGGTAAGTAATCGTTCATCTAAGCATGCGGTCGTCTTGTTAGCAATATATTATTCTAATTAAAATATACTAGCACTATTTAAACCAGCTACTATAGTAATTTATGTAATCCCACTTTAATAATAAATGCAACAGGTTATGGGCCCAGTTATCGCGGATTGAATGGATAAAAATGTATTCGGAAAATTATTTTGTGTAACACGGCGTGGTGATCGTCTGTCGGCAGATAATGTGGTAGTGTCTTTATATTTTAAAAGATTGCAACAAGTATGATAAAAATGTATCTAAACACGGGTGCGAAGCTAGACGGAAGCTCAAATTGGAATGTCTGGAAGTTCCAAATTAAAGTTATACTACACACAATGGGGTTATACGGCGTGGTCGACAGGAGTGAACAAAAACTGGTGGAAACAGCTACAAATTAAGCCGACTGGATCTCAAAGTATGGGAAGACTCAAGGGATTATTGTGACACATCTGAACTAAAAAGTTATAGTGCACGTAATAAACACATCAACCGCATAACTGTGGACAAAAACTGATGGAGATATGTGAGAGAAATTCTGAAACCAGTTTGTACCTAGAACAACAGAAATTCTTCTCACTGAAGTGTAAAGAAGAAGACGTTTGAACCTTTTTTGTGAAGCTTGAAAAGATCCGAGGAAAAACAGCTCAGCGGGGAGAAAAACTTTCTAACAAAATGTTAATCACGAAGATATTAATGTAATTACCAAGTAAGTTCAAACATTTTGTCACAGCCTGGGAGTCTGAACCAACGGAAAAACAAAGCATTGATGAGTTGAAAGCACGCATACTCGTTGAGGAGGAGCGGAAACATGAGAATGATGTACCAGCAACTGCAGGGACTTGAGTGGTGCTGGCTAGCAAGAGTTATCAAAGTGTGGTAAAATGTTTCACATGTGGTTAAACGGGTCACTTCTAGTGAGCCTGTAAATCATCAAAGGGGCCGTACCATTTTTGTAAAAAGATCGGTCATCATATTAAGGAATGTAAAGTTCGATTAAATAAACTTCGGCATAAAGGGAGCAACAGTGCAAATTCAACTAATGATACTAAAGCGAACGCATTTATGGCCAACTTTAATAATAACCAAAATTAATAAGTCAATACCGGGGCAAGTAAACATATGTGCCACGTAAGGGAACTATTTTCAACATATATTGAAGTATCCATTATTAAAAAAAATCGTGATCAGTGATGGAAGCAATCTTGACGCGGTGGGTTATGGAACGGTCGAGCTAAAAACATACAATAATAAGGAATTTATTGAAACAAATTTTAATAATGTATTGTATGTACCTAAACTGACGGTGAACCTATTTTCAGTGAGGGGTGTTATGGACAGAGGCTATCAAATGACTTTCGACAGTCAGTTATGTAAAATAATAAACGGCGGTAAAGTGTCTGCAATCGGCCATAGACATAACTAGATGTATATTATGCATTTTAGTTCAAATGAGCTATAGGTTATGGGAAGGACAGTCTAAAAAAGTGGCATGAACGTCTATGTCATCAGAATGTGGAATATGGGAAGGAGATATTGAGCAAAAATAATATAACATAAGAAGCAGATTGAAATAGTTGTGATAGTTGTATAATAGTAAAAATGCATAAATTACCATCCAAGCGAAGTGAAACGTCAATAACTCGAACTTGTGAACTAGTACACATGGATGAGTGAGGAGCAATGGAAGTACCATCGCTTGGTGGTTCGAAGTATTTTCTGTTAATAATGGACGATTATTCTGGCTACAGACATGTGTATTTACTCCAAAATAAAAGTGAAGTGATAAACAATGTGAAACAGTTTTAAACCTAGCCGAGCAAGATACGGGAAACCGAATGAAAATACTACGAACTGATAATTGAACTGAGTTTGTAAATAGTGAAATGAGAGGGATTTTTGATGAGAAAGGCGTTAGACACCAAACATTTGTGGCGTATACTCCTGAAAAAAATTTTGAAGGTGTAGAGGGATAATCGTAACATTGTGCAAGCCTCAAGGTCCATGTTAATGGCTAAAAACTTAAATAAAAATCTATGGGCTGAAGAGGTCAACACAGCCCTATTTGTGTTAAACAGAACAGGAAGAAGCAATATGCATCAAAAACTCATATGAGCTACTGGTTTCACGAAATGTATGATGTAAACAAGTTAAAGATATTCGGCTCGCAAGTGAATGTACATGTACCCAAACAGAAACGCCAGAAATGGGACCCAAAGAGTGAATGGACTGTTCGTTGGCTACAAAGAGAATACAAAAGGGTACCGGATTTACTTTCCCAACACAGACACAGTGGAAGTAAGAAGAGATGTAGCATTTGGAAAAGACAATGAACCACGTCAAACCAATGATGAAGTTCAGGAGGTGATTGAGAATCTGGAGTGTAAATCAAACAGCAGTGATGATGATTGTGATCCAGAAACGCAAGAAGCAAGCCAGTTAGAAAAATTACAAGAAAACTCTGACGGAACAAGAGAAGCTGAGAAGCAATTTACAAAGAAACCTGTATGGTACAAAGATTATGAAACGAGTTTTATAATCATGCTTCAAGAGCCAAACTCTTATAAAGAGGCAATAAATAATGTTTACTCTGATAAGTGGAAATATGCTATGGACAAAGAATTGGGGACGCAGTAGTTGGTCTAAAGTAGTTTGCCTAAAGTCATTTGACCTAAAATGTAATTTGAAAACCTTCGGGTATCTTCGGAAAGTATAAAGTACTGTTAGTTGTTTCATCTGAATATAGATAGCACAACTGATACGAGATAATTAAAATATTTCTAAAAAACATTGACATGTCTCCTACATGCAGCTTTACCCCAACAAACCTATAATCTTTATTCTACAAACAAAAACAATAGATCAGTAGCTCACAAAACACTAAACCACCTTTTTTATATATACATTTCCGATCTCATTTCTTTGTTAGCATATCTCATGGTTATAAAATTAATAAGAACAGAGATATTAGCGAAAAACAGTAAAGAACACCATTTTCAGCACCTTTTACGCGCGGTAAAATTTTATTCGTACAATCGAATGATGGGGACTTTTGACAACTTATTTAGAAAGGTAAAATGAAAATGGAAACAAATATTCAGCTCAATCATTTGGCATTTTTCTGAAGTGACGCCCGATTTTTGCCTAAAGTTACTGGACTAAAGCAATGTTAACTCTAAATGATCATAAGTTTTGCAGGTGAACATCAATATCATAATGGCCATATATATAAACTTAAATGATGGGTTTGACTAGATCCTTAACTATTATTATCATTATTATTATTATTATTAGTGAGAGAGAAAGTGAGAGTGAGTGTGTGTGTGTGTATGTGTGTGTGTGTTTGTGTGTGTGTGTGTGTGATAGTGAGAGAGAATGTGAGAGAGTATATGTGTGCGAGAGTGTATGTGAGGGAAAGTGCCTGATAAAATGTGTGAGGGAATGTGTGTAAGAAAGAGAGAGTGTGTGAGAGTGTGAGTAAAATTTTGGGAAAAGACTGGGAGAAGTATTGAGTGCAAGAGAGATAAAATATGAGAGCGTGTGAGAGGGACTTAGAGAGAGAAAGATATAGAAAGAGAAAATTTAAGGGGGACAGAAAATTTTAGAGAAAGTTCGAGTGAAAGAGAGTTAGAGAGAAATATTGAGACCGAGATTGTAGTAGAAAGAGCCATTGAAATACATTTTGAAACATAAAGAAATAGTTTGATTGAGAGAGAGTGTTTGGGGAAAAGAGTGATTTTGAGAGAGAGAGAGTTTGAGAAAGAATTTGAGACAGATAGAGAGCGTTTGAGACGGAGAAAGAGTTTTAGACAAAGAGGGTGTTTGAGACTGAGAGGAAAAATGTTAGAGCGTGTGAGAGAATGTTTGAGAGAGAGAAAGAGTTTGAAAGAAAATGAGTGAGTTTAAAGAGTTTAAGAACGAGTGTGATAAATATAATGTGTGAAAGATTATTTAATAATGTGTGAGTGGAGAGAGTGTGTGAGAGAGGGGAGAAATCTGAGACAAAATTAGAGAAGATGTGTGAGAGTGTGTATGGGAAAATGTGTGATAGAGAGAATGTATGTGGGAGAGAAAGTGTGAGAGGGATAGCGAATGTGAAAAGATAGATGTGGTACACAAAACATTACTTTTAAATATCCCTCTTTCAAAATTTAGAAGCAGCATGTAGGCCTAAACATAACTGAATTTATTGTATTTGGAAGAATGTGAAAAACTAGATGGAACACACAAAACATTACTTTGAAATATCATCCTCTCAAAATTACGTAGCAACATGAAAACATAATTGAACTTACTGTATTTTTCAGAATGTGAAAAGATAGATGGAGCACACAAAATATTACTTTTAAATATCATTCCTTCAAAATTACGTGGTAGAATGGAAACATAGCCTAACTTATGTATTTGTATTGTGTTACTTATTGATAAAATGAATATCAAAATCCATTATTTGAAAAAAATTGAACGCCATAACCCATATTTAGATAGTTAAAATGGCAATTTTTAAACATATTTCAAGATAAATTTATAGTTTTTTGATCTTAAAAAATATGCTAAAACATATTTAAACATCAATTTATCGTTAATATATTTTATAGCTCATGCGCGAAACAAAAACAGCTTAACCTTTCAATTTGCGAATTATGGTCGGTATTATTGATTTGAATGCGAATTAACGATAGCAACATTCCTATAATAAGTAACTTCTTCCCCAGTCTAGGCAATCTTAATCTAGATGTGTTTTGACTAACATCTAAAGTGAAATCAGCATCCAAAGAGAAATATTTTATTTGCAGATTGAAAGATGTGATGACTGTGTTCGGACCAACAATAAAGATTCAATTATTATTTTTTAGTCAAAGATATATATTTTATTTAGATATTTACAGCCATGCAGCAAATAACTGTTTATATCATGAAAACTATCTGTGAAAATCGGATTTTCGTGGAGAAATACAATTTTTCCCGACATCCTGGACTCCTAACCGTTAAAATGAGTGCTCGTTTGTCAAAATTTGTTCAGCCATTTCCTCGCAATTTCTATAAACGGAAATGGGTATATCACATCATATATAAGATAAGTATGCTCATGAGTATACGGATTTCCATAGATTTTCATTTCAATAGTTTTAATTTCCATATTTTGTTTTCCTTTTGTAATTATTCAAGATATGTTTTAATTGTTTCAGTCTTATTCGCAATTGGTTGACTTGTTTCATTGCTTATGTTTTGAGAGAGACAGTAAACAACAGCTAAACCTTCTTTGGTTTCCTTTCTCTGCATTTTTATAGAATATAGTATATCGCCCATGGACGTGCCTGACTTTGTAATTTTGGAGGACGACTTTATTTCCAACTCGGGGGGTGTAAGGTAGGGGAAGAACACACACATTATTACCATCTTTGAGGGGAGGGGGGCACATGTTATTACCAGCTTTAGGAGGGGGACACATATTGGAGTATTATTATTGTCATTCACTATTATCACTACTTATATAACATATAGCCGAATCTAATATTACCTTTTAAATACTTAGTTCAACACTCTCAGTTGAACATTAATATAAATTCAAGATTTTCACCACATTCCAAATTGGTTTATGAATAGGCCTACACACAAAAGGGCTATTCATTTTATATTACTTAGTTAACACTTAGCTCAAGTGAACATTGACGTCACCAAACACCTTGCTTCTTTCATTAACTACCGTACTATATAAATTTGTTTATGCAATACAATAAATTATGATCTTGTACGAAACATATTTATGTAATACAGATACATGATTTATTACATTTGAGAAATAATGTTTCTCAAATATGTTTTAAGGTGAGATGGATAACTTGATGGATGGATGGACTTTCCCATGAAGTAAAAATAATGAGGGTGACACGTCTTTCAAATATTTTTACCTGCCATGATATTACTTACTATTTGTTTCGTTTATCTAATATCATGCTTAGATTCACGGGTAATATTTTCCTCTTGGATAAAATTTTCGGAGACACCACAAATAAGGGAGGGCACAGCAGGCAGTTTTAATTTGTTTTTCTAAGGGCCGGTCTTATGAATATCACTATTGGGAGGTTAAAGTTAGGGACCAGATAAAGGTTATCAGCCACTTTAATGTTTTACGCTTATGAACTGAATTTATCTGCAGGATAGCTATCTGCAGGATAAATATATTTCCATGCAGAAAACGCAAGGTTGGTACTGATTTTACTGGTGCGCGCATTCGTATAAGCCCTGCTCATACCGTTATAACCTAGCGAGTGGTGACAACACTAAACATTTGTTAAATAATGGCGGCTAAACGATTGCGAGGAAACAGATGGCGTCACGTGGGCGCAGAAGCTAAGTTGTCTTGTAAGTACTAATTTTGGTGTCTGCCAAAATGTGGGCAATAGTTGGGTATAGTGTTTACAAAATTTAATTTATTGTACTCACATTTAAATAATTTATTCTTATACAACTATTACTCTACAAATAGCTTGTCAGCTTTTGTAAAAAGTGAATTAAATGTTCTAGCTTTATACATAGTTAGAACTTGGGCCTGTGCTTACTAAACACGTGAACCAAGATTTTAACCTAAAACCAGATTTTTATAGGTTAAACCTCATGAAAAACAAGGCGTCACTATCGCGATGCCAATTTTAACTTTCAGAAAAAAGCTATCAGGTACTTAAACCTCCCGTTAAAAATGTGATGGATAGATACATTTTATCTGGCAGATAAATGCTATATGGCGGTCTTAAGATGCACTTTAAACTTAGCGACCAGATAAACATATTTAACGGCCAGATTAATATCTATCCAGGAGTCATAAGACCGGCCCTTAGGCAAGTTTAACAGTTAGGCCTGAAGGTCTTGTTCATAATCATCATGAAAAAAAGTTTTGAGCAAATAAAATACGAATGAGGACTTCATTTTCCAACCCGTTCAGTAGTGAATACATATTTGTTTGACATCAGAATCTTTATGAAAGTATTGTGTATAACACCATATCCCCTTGTTAGATGACTTTTATTGCACACGGCAACGGTAGTTTTGGTACGATGCTTTTTGCAACACTTCACGCATAAATAATAGGAAAGCTTACAAAAAACACATAAACATGTACTATTCACAGTGACTTTGGTAGCATACTTGACATAAATAAGAAGCTAATAACGAGCGTGACACCGCACAGCAAGCTCGGCTAGGCCACGAGCTGACGTCACAGCAGCGCCGCGCTGAATTCTGGCTGGTATAGGGAACGAGCCTACCTTGTACTCTAGTAGCCCCAGGTATCTCTATACTATACTGGATGGACATACACACATCCTTACAACGGACCAAATCGTGACGATTAAGTTTGTCATCTCTTTGGTTGCAAGAGGACAGATTTAACAGTTTCTTGCAACGTTCTTATGCAGAAATGTGTTTATGGTGAATAAAAGTATAATTATTGTTTGAAAATAATGAAGTATTATAGCCCATTTGGCTGAAGTCACATTTACGTTAAGGGACTTACAATTTAGTTTTAAAGTTAATACCGTACAAATACGAATAAAATATTTAATATATTAAAATATGTAGCTATCACTCAAGTTGTTTACATTCTGTCAAGACTACAATATATTTGGAGTTGGTTATTAGCTTATATATTGGTTTTAGAAACAATATTATAATTTTGAAAGTTATATAGCTATAATGAAAAAATGTAGCCTAAAACTTAATTACATTTGTTTGAATGACAAACTTTGTGTAGTAGTTTTACATTCAAACTATCATTTAGGTTATAGGTTTGTAGGAAATATTATTATATTGCCATATAGTTCAAGTTGGTTCTTAGCTTGTACAGCCTATCGCTTTCAGAAGCCATATTATATTTAATGCTCGATAACTTTAATGAAATAAGGCAGGTTAACACTTGATTACATGTGTTTGAATAACAAACTTTGTGTAGAAGTTCAAGCGCTCATTTAGGTTATAGGCTTGTAGGAAGTATTACTATATTAGCCTACATCGACTTATATAAAGAAACAAGTCACGAGCGTTTAATTTATTATCCTCTTCAAACCTTTTATTAGTGTATTTATTTCCCTTAAATAATCATACATTGATATATCTCATATATTCATAAAAAATTAGTGAACTATGTCAAAATGCCACATTGACTTTGTAAGAAAGGAAGAATTACCCGAAAGTTTTCCTCTCTCCTACACAATGGTGTGCATACGACAGCCTGAAAATTTTAGTCACAGATGTACATCCAGTTATACAGAGATCAATAAGTAACCTTGGATCAGGTTAGACTAGGCATGGTTAGGTTAGGTTAGGTTAGGTTATTGTATTGGTTTACTTTTGAGTGCTGGTCAAAGCTAGAACTGGGGATCCTCTCTCCCCCTCACTAAAGAGATGGTTAAAACTTAGGGTGAACTAACATGTTCTTACAACAGATTTACAGTAACATATCGCACCCTGAATACAAGACTGTCGTCACTCAAAAAATCGATTTTTTTTTGTTTTATATATCTTAAGTCGAGAAATTCCCATCTTTTTGTTGTGCAAAACTATCACATCTCTTGGTTTACTTTTGATGGGTTAAAAAGCAGATAATTTAGTCTTACATTTTTGAAAACTATAACAATTAATTAATGCAAGACTGTCGGATCTAAGTTGTGATAGTCTTGCACTGATTTTAATGTACTACATTTAGTGGTTTACATGCAAGACTATTGCAACTCAAAATGTGACAGTCTTGCATTTCTGAACT
>CABFWB010003859.1:0-34552 GCA_902151455.1 Timema bartmani | reverse complement strand
TGTGTGTGTGTGTGTGTGTGATGTTTTCTAAGGTTGTTTCCCTTAGTGAACATTATGAGTGTGTGGTCACTGGAGTTCTTATTGTTTGGAAACATATATTTTAATTTCTTTTGTTATATTATAATTATCTCAATGTGTATTATGTTATGCGATTGATAATTTACTGGATACAATTAAGAATGTATTATGTACAACCTAGTGTACAAATGATATTGTAATCAACAGTGACAACGTACAATATGTTGCTTTCTGTCTCTTGGAAAAATAAAAACGTGGTTTAGAATTTAGATCATTTTAAAATGCTGTAGTTTTATCAAATGTATATTGCACAGAAGCCACCGGCCATACTATATGAATATCACGCCTAGCCTCACAAAAAAACCAATCTTGAAACATTTACTCCAGTGAAAAGAAAAGAAAAAGAAAATGAGAATGTAAAATAATTAGTATTTTAGTTTAAGAGTTAGGCCTACGTATGTAACCATTTATACATTTAGTATCACTATTGAACCTTGATATTTATTTACTACTTTGAAATTAAATTAACAATTATCTATATTATGAAATTCAAACGATTATGGTAGCGTCAATAGATGAAAGCGTTGTGAGTTTGATGTTATTTGTCGCCTTAAAAATATTTGGATTCAAACGGATACTTGAAATCAAGACTTTGAATTTTTTTAAGAATTTAAAACTCTCCTACCTATTCTAACTAATCTATATATTATCATTGGTTTGAAGCCTGACTTGGGCAAAGCGGATAGATTGTTTTGTTGATTAAATAAACCCAATGGTGTACCCAAAATTATCCTTTAGATAGTGTAGGGTGGAAGGGGGGTGGGCATGTAATCAAGGGCACTGCCAGAATGAAACTCTGGGGTGACCAGCCTGGCCTATGTATTCGACACCATTTCAATGTTCTATATTTTAGTTATACTTGTTTTGGTTTAAAGTTATTTTAAAACTGTTTGCGGTTTTCGAGCCCCCGTCCTCCCGTTGGGGTATACCCCTGATATAGCCCAACGTGACTATTCTCTTTAGAGCTGGTAACGGTTGGTGTATGTATTCATTCTAAACTATTGATCCAAGCCAGCCAGCCAGCCGACTCTAATACTTGGTCTCTCCGCCCACGTTCTTACTCTCTACACCTCACTCAACAAGTTTGAACAATAATGTAATACGTTGTTTCGTTTGCGATATCATCCCCGACACATTAGGAGTGTTTATAAAAATGCTTTGCAGGGTATTAGCAAATATAAACCGAATATATTATTTTAATTACTTTAAAATGTGTAAATGTCTATAGTGGTCAACAATAACTTCCTTCCCGAACGGGTATTAAAACGCAGTGCTAATAATAATAATAATAATAATAATAATAATAATAATAATAATAATAATAATAATAATAATAATAACATTATTTAAAAACAGTATTGAGTATTGATGGTAATTAATAATTTTCTCAAATTATCATATGATTTGAATTATTTATTAGGGGTTTAGCATTGGTCCAAATCACTATTTTTGCATTTACAAAAGTCACAGCACATTATTTCCAATCATCGACTGGGACACACATATTCTCTAAAGCACTTTTGGCGATTTCAGGATTTAGGAAAATCTTCAGGCTCCAATGGATCATCTATTATTTGTGGAATGAAAATGCCCTCTTCCATGTAATCATACTCTAATGTATTGAGCTTTGAAGATGCCTCTAAATCGTGAATCCATTCGTAGCACTGAAAGTTGTAATGATATTTTGCAATTCTATGCTTGAGTGAGCGATCTGTTTAATAAAATTATAATTAAAGTAAAATGTAATTTATTTCCGGAGGACAAGTTTTAGTAGCAATAAAACAGTGGCGGGATTCAAACTATGGGATATAAGAATGTCTGTTGCGGAGCCTACAGATGAATCTGAGAACTATGGTCTTGACCTCGAGTATAGTCTTCTTAATAATTAATCTTCGAGAGGAGCTCCCATAAATACTCGCATTTAATGAGTACATATTATAATACGGAAACACACAGATATTGAACACTATTAACATATGATATTATATAAATAATCGTGCACTAAATAATTCCACACGGAGCTTTTGAGAAGTTCATATTCAAACAAAATAGAGCAAGAGAGGTTCACCGAGCTGTGATGGAGAATGGTTTTCAACGCACACTGTTTGTAGAGTACCAAACGCCAGGTGCAACAGAGTTGGCTTTAGGAATGTGGACGAGGGTAAGAAATTCCTAGAAATCTACAAGCCTGTAGAGTAGATTGAGGGGAAATAATAACCATCAAACTGTACCTAGCAACAAGGAATGTTTCTTAGTAAAAATTGCAAATAATCGAATATTCAACATTGCTCATGTTTAAACTCATAGTATCAAAAGGATTTTCTTATCTCTCCATAAAAGTCATGATTCTTCTGGCACATTGCTCACCAGAAGTGGTAGTGTTTTTTGAAAACTCATGATGCAAAGAGTATTCTTCTTCATACATAAAACCACAATAACCAAGCAAAACTTGTGCTATCTAGGCTTCTTCATGTTTGATAATATCATGAATGGCCACTGCTTCCTTTTTTCTTGTCATTTCATTGATATCTCCTTGAGATTTTGCTGGTTTGTTGTAATTTTGCTCTAGTGTTTGTTTCATAGCCCCACAACCAAATCTCCACTATGTGTTTTTTCACAACAAAGAGCTCAGCTTGGAAAGAAAAATTCCGTAGAAGATGTAAGGAGTCCTCTAAGAAAACACTTGCCCACCAAAACTAATAAGTCTTATCAAATGCAAAAATAAGAGGAATTGCATGCATTAGGACAGTAATATTTAAATCCCAATTTCCGTATCTATGAGCTCGTATCTCTCATGACAGGAAACAAAGTTTTCAGAAACTGGTACCAATACCGGAATGTCTCATCGTCACTACACTACACTACAAAAAAATGTATATATCTTTAATAATATTTGGCATTTGACATTTAACAGTTTCTGCATGGGTTATTATTCCTTTCATATCCTTAACCTTTGTATACTATATTAAAATTGTAACTTCGTTGATTGTCTTCTGGCGCATCCTTATTTTCAATGTGTACCTTGAGCAATAAGCGTTCCAAAGCTTCGGCGAATATGTAAAACCCTCTCATAGCACGTGAATAATGCTTTCCATCAAGTACGCTCTCACCAATGTTTGGGCCAAAGGTCTCAGTTTCATTGAAAATGTTTTCCACTCCATCTCCTGCCAAATATTTCTAGAAATAAGTTTGAAAACTCTTCTGGCCTCAGGGGTTATATTTGTATAGTTATCCTGTACACACCTTCATCATCCACAGGGATCCTGTCTTCTAATCTATTCACCCAGAAAGTCTTGATAGTTTTTCCTAGATGAATATATTGCACTGAATTCAGTTGCAGTGTATGGAAATATTGGCGTGAAGGCTGTTATGGTCTGTGGATTATCTACATTTGACAGCATACTATTTTATGCACTTCATATTGGGATATCACATGTATCAGGTTCATTCTATAAACTTGTAAGGTGCACGAAGTCCATACCATATATTGTTCCTTTGTTCATGATGCTGAAAGAACGGATCAGGTTTCTGTGTGACTACAAAATCTTTGTCAATTTCTCCTCTTAGTGCTGGCTTTTTAAAATATTTAAGTTCATGGCATGGAGGAAGACTCTGTAAGGAACGCATTCCTTTCTTCTCTTCACTTTCCTGTACACTGGCATTCATTTACATAAAGTTTTCAGTTTCGTTTTGAAAGACAACCAACACTGTGTCATGGCTGCCTCCAATTTCAGAAAGAATTTGCTCTTAGTAGTCGAAATTGTCCATTGCTGCTCTTTTTGCTATGTTTAGCTTTATTTTTTTGGGAAAAGGTACACCTTTTCCCCCTGAGTAGCTCAGAATTCTAGAGGCAAGCACCACGTTTTGACTTTCCAGCGCATCAAAGCTCATATCCATGTCAAGACTATTCACTGTCCGAATTAATAAGTTGGACCGAGTCATTTCATGAATTGTTTGCAGCAATCCAACATGGAAAGGTGTATTCTTAGAGCCATTATGTATCAGATAAAATAGCATTTAATAAATGGAATAGCATTTTAGCTGTACTTGCTCGGAAGTCTGGTACGAGGGAAACATATTTGAGCAAAATTTTGACCAGGACTTTGGCACATTTTTTTTATCCCTGTAAAAGATTGATATACATTTTTTTGCATTACTGTCTGAATTTCTTAAGCCAAAATCATGACATTGAATATCATTAGATTAAGATTTTAGCACATTTCTTGATAGATAGGGCATTACGTATTTCCTATGCAAGATTAGTTGCCATTATTCAATTAGAAAATACCATCTGTGATGCATGAGGAACATTTGCATAAGTATAACTAGTTCCATCGTCAAGTTCCTATATATAAGTAATCTTTTCATATTGCGGTTTGATATATTCTTTTCATATGTCAAATATTTTTCATTGAATTCATTGCGTAGGTATTAAATTTAATATTATCTAGATTCAAACTGAAGTGTTGTCAAAATAAAATCTGCAGTGATTTTCTTACGTCTTTGAATAAGCATTTTCATCAACTACATATTTTTCACCATCCCTTTGAAAATTAAAGACATACTTCTTTATTCAATTTTTGCGACAGCAGATGTCTGCAGCATACTCGCTGTTTACATTATCCAGTGTACAATTTCTCTGAAAAACACCATCGAGATAAAAAAAAAAAGAGAGGCGTTCAATGGTTGTTCTGCAAGGAATTCCTCACAAATATGGTACAGTTTGGAGTCTGCTTTACGTTTTGCTTGGTTACACATTACACACGTTTTCAATTGAGGTTCACTAGATCACGTTATATTTCTTTGGCCCTGTTGTTGAGTGCTTGCAGCAATCTCTTCAAAGATTGATTCTTCAACGAGGTTTACTTATTTCTCTTCAGCTCGTTTTCCCGTAAGTTTGTAAGGCCTGTAGCAACTCATGTTATATTTTATGCTTCTTTCATTCTCAGCATTTTTTAACGATCCAATATACTCGGATGCACTTTGAATGTTCTTTATTTCATTTTCACATTAATGCAACTTTAACTTCCCCTTCTATTTTTTACAGAAAATACACAGATTTATGCCCTTTTCATCCCTATGCCTTTTCTTTGGGTTAAGGAGCTCCACTGCTTCACTCATGTTGCTTCACTACAAATTAATTAGATTGTATGCAACAATACAAATCATAAAAATGAAATTGGCATACTATAAATTAATTTGCAAGTACACAGTAAAGATACCTTAGAATATCGCAATAAATACTGGGTTTATCAAAAAAGTGTGAAAAGAAAGTTTATTTGCCTTATAAAAAGGAGTAAAGTAAGCTATAAACATTTAAATAGGATCAATGAGTACGAAGATACACTAGACCGAAAATTAACACTATCTTTGCTTTTTTTTAGTTTCTGTGTTTTTGTTCAAAAATTACTAGGTTCATAAAAAAAGTAAGAACTAAATTTATTTAAATTTAAAAAAGGAATAAAATAAGCTTTTAGATATTGAAATCGGATCGCTGGGTACGAAGATACATTAGGCTGAAAATTAAGCAATAGGGTGGAAATTTTACAATATGGCGGCCAAACGACCATGATTTGTGTGACCAATGTTTATTAGCACTTCTCTATGTGTATAATAAGTCGTAACAATCAAATTTAGGGCACATATAAGTGCACACGTGACATAAGCTAGCTCCTAGAGTAAGTGAAAATGCGTCTTTTAACATTTGTTTTAAAATATTAAAAACTATTATAATTTTCATTTTTTGATAAGATATGAAAATACAATTATAATTCCAAAATTGTTACTATTACTATAATTATTAGATAGAAAAAAAAATTTCCGCATTAAAATTTAGATACCGATACTTACTGTTATTAATACTTTTCTTTCGATACTTGTATGGTATCGATATTTCTCTTCCACTACTTTTAATGATTACAGTAGCGATACTTTTCTTTCAATACCACATCCCTAAATCTACATACTAGGCTAGTTATTGTGATATTTGCCCTTATTTTTGCCCATATTATTCTCTGAGAACTAATATGTAGTTGCTAACTTTATATTGTTCAAAAAGCGTTCTTACCTGATCAATACCTTTGAGAAGCTAGCCTGATACAGCTTATATATAGGAGTGGAGATGGTAAATTACTCTAAGCCAAGACCAAAACATAGGTAGAACAAATTTAATGGGTTTTTATTTCATAAAATAAGATTATAAATCCAAGATCGTATGAGGGCAGCGATAAATAAAAGTAACGGGAAACCCTAAATTGCGCCAAATAATTGACCTTCACTAAGGGTTCGAAAAAAGTTCACTATTACCTAGCCCGAATTGTTCCAAGCCCAGTTTAGTTAGAAAAGAGGGAAGACACGAATTGTGCCAAGTTCACTTTAGTTAGAAGAGGGGGAAGACCCAAATTGTGCCAAGTCCAGTTCAGTTAGAAGAGGGGGAAGACCCAAATTGTGCCAAGTCCAGTTCAGTTAGAAGAGGGGGAAGACCCAAATTGTGCCAAGTCCAGTTCAGTTAGAAGAGAGGGAAGACCCAAATTGTGCCAAGTCCAGTTCAGTTAGAAGAGAGGGAAGACCCAAATTGTGCCAAGTCCAGTTCAGTTAGAAGAGAGGGAAGACCCAAATTGTGCCAAGTCCAGTTCAGTTAGAAGAGAGGGAAGACCCAAATTGTGCCAAGTCCAGTTCAGTTAGAAGAGAGGGAAGACCCAAATTGTGCCAAGTCCAGTTCAGTTAGAAGAGAGGGAAGACCCAAATTGTGCCAAGTCCAGTTCAGTTAGAAGAGAGGGAAGACCCAAATTGTGCCAAGTCCAGTTCAGTTAGAAGAGAGGGAAGACCCAAATTGTGCCAAGTCCAGTTCAGTTAGAAGAGAGGGAAGACCCAAATTGTGCCAAGTCCAGTTCAGTTAGAAGAGAGGGAAGACCCAAATTGTGCCAAGTCCAGTTCAGTTAGAAGAGAGGGAAGACCCAAATTGTGCCAAGTCCAGTTCAGTTAGAAGAGAGGGAAGACCCAAATTGTGCCAAGTCCAGTTCAGTTAGAAGAGAGGGAAGACCCAAATTGTGCCAAGTCCAGTTCAGTTAGAAGAGAGGGAAGACCCAAATTGTGCCAAGTCCAGTTCAGTTAGAAGAGAGGGAAGACCCAAATTGTGCCAAGTCCAGTTCAGTTAGAAGAGAGGGAAGACCCAAATTGTGCCAAGTCCAGTTCAGTTAGAAGAGAGGGAAGACCCAAATTGTGCCAAGTCCAGTTCAGTTAGAAGAGAGGGAAGACCCAAATTGTGCCAAGTCCAGTTCAGTTAGAAGAGAGGGAAGACACGAATTGTGCCAAGCCCAGTTCAGTTAGAAGAGAGGGAAGACCCAAATTGTGCCAAGTCCAGTTCAGTTAGATTTTCAACTTGAAGCCCGAAGAAATAAAATACATATTCTGCGATCTGATCAGCATCCAAATAGCCAATGCTAAACTGATGAGCTTCACAGATTACCTAACTGAAACGTACATATATGAAATGGAGCACGTCACATTCCTTTATTTAGTTGGGCTGTACTGTTGTTGCTTTACTTCCGTACACGTGCAGGGAGACTACGGGTTAGGAACATTCAGTTTGCTTGTTTCGAGCCCTAGTAATTATCAAAGAAAAAACCTCGCAGTGTGAGTGCGAGAAAGAGAGCAACATATTTCATTTGCAAACCGTATTTATTTTGATTTCTTTTTAAAAAGTAGTTTTTCTTGTGCTCGCAAGAGTTCAGCAGCTCTCGGGATCAAAATTGATGGTATAGCTAGGAAACTGGTGGGGGGTATTAGTTTTTTCTTGACTTATTAACTAGGTGTTCTAAGAGAACGAGTGCGATGAAGAATCGCGGATGCCATTGTGGTGATTTCTTAAATGTATCATATTAATTTGTGAAAATAAAAGTTATAAAATGTGTTAATATAAACAATATTTAATTACCAATATCATCAAGCAGTCCGCAGTAACGTATCGCGACAGCCTCTTACAGATAATACATTTACCTAGTATTTGTTTCGCCGCTTTCCTCATACCTATAATCCAATATTTTTCTCTGAGTGTTGCCAATGCTATCTGCAATCCTGAATGCATAGATTAGCAGCGTTGCTCAATTATGAGTCTAGCTACAACGACATGTTTGAAAGGTATGTATAGGGGTTTTGAAGCACTTAGTTTCTTCACCTTGTATACGTTTAGTTTTGATTATCAGAAGTCCAGTTTCATCCCTTAACAATTACATATTCTTCGTGAATTTATTCCCTGCTTGAAAGGATTCCGACTTCACTATCTTCAGCAACACTTTTTCTGCCTCTTGAGTTTCTACAATAGGCATTTCTCCCTTTCTCTCACCTTTGTGAACCAGACTATGAAAACATCTTAATATCCACGCAACCATACGAACCTTTTTTTACACCACGAAAAATACAGTAGTCGAGTGACAAAGTTCTCATCACATATAGTCATACTTAGGTATACAACAACACCTTTCTTCCTTTCTGAACTAACCTCCTCTTCGGAAACAGCAATGAGCAGGCCTGCAGGAGTCTGTTCTCCACCTCTGAAAGCCATCCATTATTGTGGTGGTCATCGCACACAAACTATAAAAATTGTGTTAAACGGAGAGTTGTGCTATAGCTACTAGATGTAGGCTACGCCGTAAGATGACGATAGTTGCAGTAATACCAGTAACAAGTACCTCCCGCAACACCTCTAAGCACACTGACGCATTGAAAAAAGACGCAAAAAGGAAAAGTGGTCGGGTTACATGAGGCGAGATGCGAGAGTCGCTTATAATGTTACATGAAAATAAGCATGAGTTAAACACATCTATATTATTATTATTACTACCAATCACTTGCGCAAACTAGGTAAAAATAGAAAATAATATTATTATTTTAGTAAAGACTTTGTCTAATTCAGCATTTCTCAATTTAATCTAGTCACGGAACCCTTTTATATTTCATGCAACAAAACGGAACCCCTTAAATATTTTTACCGTATCGAATTAAAAAATGCCACTCAAGCAAAATACTATCATGGTTTCATATCAAATATCTTTAAAATTAAAGTTACACTTTACCTGGGCTAAGGCATTTACACGTTTTGTCTTCTTTCATGTTTGATAAATAAATGCAGCTGCCCTCTAACTTATATGTGCCTTTCAGGGGAAAATGATGTTTTACTCTTAATTATATATGATAGTTATGCTATCAGATTCTCTGCTTATTAAAATTAGTGTAAAATAATACAAAAAAACGTCAACACATATTTTAATAAGCAGAGGGTAATATTTTCTTTTTCTGGCAATTTTTTTTATATCCAACAATTATTGTAGTCGCATGTCTGAGTCACATAAAGTCGGTTTCAATACTTCGTTTTGGGTCCAGAGAGTAGCAAGAATACATAGTACAGTAAAAGTGACCTTACTCAAATATCTTATCGCCCGACAAATATACACGTACCTACAATATTTTAAATTTTGATGTGTGCATTTTTTTAAATTCGTTGAACCCTTATTTTCCCTCACGGAAACACAGGGTTCCGCGGAACTACATTAGGTAAATGTTGTTCTAATTTAAAGAAATTAAATATAATGTTTAAAAAACACAAAGAGACGTAAATTTAGACATTTTCAGTAATCAAGTACAACAAACCTTATAAACAAAACCAAACAATAAATTTAAAAATTCCACGATAATTCAAAGACCACCTTCATTTTTGTTGGCCTTCCTATAGCCCTATAGAACAATCACTCCATGAATAAATAAAGATATTCCATTGAAATTCCAATGCCATCTCTATTCTTGTTACACTCCATATTTAAATCAATAATACAACTAAATGAAGGTGATGTCGGTGGCCTTGTTGATGGATATTGTCTCGATATTTTTAGAATAAATTCTTAAACTGGAAAAAAAAATCCGTAAGGTATTAATCAGAAAACCAAAGATTCCATTAATTTAATGACAAGAAAATAAAGGTGTGCCAACAATAGGAATATAAGACTCCAAATATTAGAGGGTAACGGATCATAAAATGGTTCTTATTATTTGGGAAAGATATATAGAAAAACTGGACAAGAAACATCGACCAGGGACTTGAATATTGAAGCAGAATCAGAGGTTGAATAAGACGAAAAATGATCCAGCAGTTTAAAGAATGAAGTGTAGGAAGCCATAGAGAACATGCGAAGAAGGAAATCTGTTGGAGATAACGACGTATCAGCTGATCTGATGAAAGTACTGGGAAACAATGCCTCTAACAAAACTTATAAAATATATCTACGAAACCAGAGAATGATCCAAAGACTTTCTAGACGTAGCCATGGTGGCTATAAATAAAAATAAACAAGCAAATAAATGCAGTGACCACAAGACCATCAGCCTTATCTCTCGTGTGGGGAAGATTGTGACAAGAGTACTCAATAGGCGACTGGAACAGAAAATAGAAAGTGTGATGGTTGAAGACTGATATGGATTCAGAAAAGGTAAAGGAACCAGAGATGCCATTGGAATGTATTAATTATTTCAAAGAGAGTGTTGTACTGTTGGAAGTCAATAACTAATTCTACATTAGTTTCATTGACTGGAAAAAGGAGTTTGATAGAGTGAAATGGAAGAAACTGATGGAAATACTGGAAATACTCAAGAAGATTGACGTCAACTGTAGGGACAGAAGGCCAGATTCGTACCTGTACCTGGAACAGCGAGTGAAGGTGAGGCTGAATGATGAAGAGACCAACAGCGTGAAGATTAGAAGAGGAGTGAGACAGGCATGCTGTTTTTTATCCAGTTTGTTCAACTTGTAGGGGGAGTGGCTGGTCAGGGTAGCCTTAGAGGGACGTAGCAATTTCTGGATAGGAGGACGCGTCATCAACTAGGTAAAATACCCAGATGATCTAGCATTGCTGGGCAAGAATAAAGAAGTCTTGCAGGAAATGTTGGACCAGCTGTTGGAGATATGGAGAAGATATGGCATGGAGATCAACATTTAGAAGTCAAACGTGACGGTGATTTAAAAAAATGAAGAGCCGCTGAAAATCAAAATTGGAAACCATCAGTTGGAAACCATAGGGCAGTTCAAGTACCCGGAAATTCTGCCTACAAAGGATGCCTACTGCACCAAGGAAATTTGGTCGAGGATCATCATGGCTAAAGACACTTTCAACAAGAAGAAGTTAATGCTGACCGGTAAGTTGAGTTTTGGAAATAAGGAAGAAACTGATGAAATGCTACATTTGAAGCATTGCACTTTATGGAGGAGAAACTTGGACTCATAGGAAGATGGAAAATAAATGCTTGGAGTGCTTTGAAATGTAGTGCTGGAGAATACTTGAGAAAATCAGGTGTAAAGACATGGTGACCAATGAAGAAGTCCTAAGAAGAGTGGGTGATAAGAGAACCATTTAGGATGTGATTCCTCGGTCCAAAGCAAACTGGATCAGACACATCCTTAGGAGGAACTGTCTTATGCACGACGTCATAAAAGAAAATAAGAAAATTTTGGAACATGAAGGAGGATGCAGAGGACAGGATGCATTGGTGGTCTAAGTTCACTGACAAAAGGACTGGACCTGCCGTAAGACAGAACACCTTGTAGTAATAATAATAACCCCTAAATGAATATAGGGCCTCAAGCCCCAGCCCTTCTGTAGATGCATCTGGGGTGGAAGGGGCTGGAAAGGGCTAGAGGGGAGGGATTTTGTTGGATAGGGTCTTAAAGAGTACACACCCCTAACCAAGATGGCTCCCATAGGCCCAGTGGTTCCAGAGATTCGTCTAAGGAGGGAGGGAGGCTCGGATGGGGTTGTTGGGGGCGGGAATTTGTTCTGTTAAGATTAATTTTTACTGGTCTACAAGTAATTTTAATCAGAAATAAAATTAGGTATTCTAGATAAATCTTGGGATGCTGATTAGTGATTAAAAATCATTTTTCACTTTTTTTGTAGCACGTCTAATTTCCGTGATGAGAGCAATTTACTGTTTTGGGAAAGTCGTATACGTATAGTATCTGACAGTGGGTAGTATTAGATTTGGTTACCATTAGTTATAGCCCCCTCCCAGGTTTAAGATTATTTTTCTTGCCTGCCATTGCAGACAACTTGTATTTGAGGGAATATTGAGCACACAAAAACGAGAGATTGACAACGTTGCTTCCCAATAGCAGCCATGCATTTACCTCAGAGATGATATCCAGTGTAGTATTAACCTTGTGGTCTTGGGTTACGATAGTTTCCAAACATAATACGTTCATAAGGTATTGCGCATGTATGCATGGGACATGATGCTCCCATCAAAATAAAAAACAAATATACTATATAGCTCATCTGTTCTAATTATCTATAGGTCATTTCAATTAAAATCGTACGCGCCTACATTAATTAGTTTGTCCTTGATACTGACCCATTTAACTCTATTAATGGAAGGCTTATATGACATATGGGTGGTTGCATGGCAGTCTCTGATCCGGAAAACTGGGGTTCAAACCCTGACATTACACAATGCCCTTTTTCCACATAGCTCACTATCCCTTACTTCAAACGAATGCCACCCGGATCGAAGAGCACCCGAATAATAATTATTCTCCTTTTGTCTGAGTATCAGGGAGATCAAAGTTAGAACCATAACTGAGTGTGCTGAGGTGTTTTAAAAAATGATTTTTCCGCTCATATCCACGCAAATGCTGCTACACTTTCCTTAAATTTTACTTGCCTTACCCGTATTTGTCTCAACTACATTTGCAAGACTTCTCGCTCTCATACGGTAAGTACATCTTTTTTATTGGTTATACAGTAGATTTCAAGATCATAAACAAGTTTTTATATTTATTTGTTTGAAAAATAATACTTTATAGTCAGTGACGTAACCAGTTGGGTCCAGGGAGTTCAGACTCCCCCCCGAAGACTTGATAATATTCTATAACCTATAGTCTATAAATACCATGATACGCTTGTATGAGTCAAGTTAGCCGTGATCTAACAAAGTTTAAATGTGTAATTGCTTCGGAGCTGGGGATAGAGGAGTATTTGTACCTTAAGGGTGGTTGTGTTGGGGGAGTAACTTTCCTGTAGACCCCCTCCAAAATTAAATCCTAGCTAGTGGTTGCTGTTGTTTTATTGCCATGCATATTGACGGTAACTGACATACTACTTTTGGTAAGTACCAGACAAACTAAGGAATGTAGTGAATACTTTTTATGAACTAATAACAAGTAATTCCTAAGTTACAAATGAAACACTTAATATTATGTTAGGCGAGGTTGCTCAAATTAGGTATACACATTTTGGTTTTATTTATAGGTCTTTTTTTTCAGGTTAACTAATTTTGTAATTTTATTTCATGTCTAAATTAAATAAAAAGAAAAAATTAGACTTACATGGAAATTGGAAAAAAAAGAACATGAAATCGGCTGTTTCATTTTCAATTATTAGTAATAAAAGATCAATTCTTATGTATCTGATACTACACTACTTTCTCCTACATTATGCAGTATACTCTGTAAGCAAATCATGTTTTATTGATTTAAGTTTGGTTTTCTTTCAGGCAATTGGAAGTAATAGTAGCATCATGCCTCGCAATTGTAAGAATAAACCTGATAAATTTTGTTATAAATTATATGTTGTTCTTACACAACCACACAACAGCGTCATGCAATCACGAAGGATCTTTGAAAGATTTACCTTCTTTACTTCGGCTGGCTAATTGGTGACAAAGATAAGACTTGGGCACCACATGTTATTTGTACCTCCTGTTTGAATGACTAGTTAAACCACAGAAGAAGTCAAATCAGGGAAATTTGCAGGATGAAGACTTTGAAGAATTCCTCAGTCCACTATGGCGGGCTTTAACATGGTTCTGTGAACATTTCTTGGTAACCATAGATCTCTCGAATACAAAGACGGAGTTCAGAAACTACTCCATGCATATCATGAAATGTGATGTGACATGTCATTGAAGATACATTTCTTGCAGTTACATCTCGACCTCTTTCTCAAAAACCTTGGTGTGGTTTGTGATGAACAGGGGAAACGCTACCAAGAATTTTGAAATGAACGTATGTTGGCAGACTACCCTGATTCCAGATAGCGTGTAAGAAAATCAAATAAGGCACAACGATTTTAATTGTTTTATAATGAACAGTTGATGCTGATTTTTAATATCAAGTGTATGTTTATAATTATATGATTATGTAATTCTAGTTATTCTGTCTCACAGTTGAATAGAACGTCGTTAATTATAGCACTAAAGCCATAGAGGCATACACTGTATTGGAACAATTAGACCTTTCATATTTTAAAAACTAGACGTGCTAGAAGAAAAGTGAAAATATATTAGAAATCAGCTTACCAAACTGATCTATACGAGTGTTTTCATATCATTAATGAAAGAAAAAAGTTTCATTTTGCTGCCAAGTGGGTACCCTCCATTGGAAGATGGACCCCATAACCATAGTGGTTACGGAGATGCATCTGAAAGAGGGGTATAATAAAGGAAAGTGTGATCTTTTAGATTTTGTATACAAACTGTTGTAATTTTAATAGCAGTTGCACATCTTCAGGTCAACACATTTCTATTAAAGTCCTCATTTTGTCAACTTAGACTCATAAAATAGGTCAATATTGGGTCTGACAAGAATATATTACCACTTTTATATCAAGCAAGTTCTTAAAGTTTAAAACAGCCTACTTGGAGTTTAAAAGATATAAAACCATAATATTATGTATTATCTTCCACCATCAAAATTATATATTTCCCCTTGGGTGAGTTATTCTAAACTTGGTTTCATCTAGCATATTCATTGTGGTACAAACCATAATGTGGTCGTGTGAAATGTTACCAAAATCAATCTTCTACATCGTATTTATAAATGATATGGTGCACTGCACAGATTTCTTCCCATTTATATCTTAAAAGAAACGTTTAATCAAATTCGTAAGATTTGTGAAACTAAATAGTAGGTCTATACATAGTTGTAGAAACACTACACCAAAGATCATAAATGAAATAATATACATTATTACTTAGTTACTCTGTCATTAGGAACTAGGAGCACTGTTACAGAAAAATTGAGAAAAGAGAAACATCTGAGTCCGACAAAGAACATAAGTATCAAATTAATTTTCAAATACCTGAATTAAAAAGTTTATATATATTTACTAATAGCTAAGAGATTATTGGTTTTATAAAAATATATTTCAAATAAAAGAGTTTTATCCTGACTGGTACTACAACTTTACAATAATAAGTTATTTCGTACCTCAAATCGTAACGGAGAACTGATGAAAACTGGAAAATATCCCTCATGTAAAGTACCCTCAAAGTTATTTTTATGAGAAAATGGGTGTCCATCGTGTTTAGAATCATAAACAATGTTTATAAATAAAATTTACTCAAAATCGTTGGAGCTAGTTTCCAGAATTTTTTTTCTCTTGTTGACCTTTAGTAAATTTAGGGTTAGAATGGATATTTAATTCTAAAAGCCCCAGGTGAGTCTTATTAAAACCCCAGCTACCAATTTTCAGTCCAATTGGTAAAATAGTTTCGGCTCTAGCCCGAGGGACAGACAGAGAAACGACATTGCGAAAAAAACGTTTTTTTTTGTTTCAGGGGGTCATGAAACGTCGACATTTATCAAAATCTTAAGTTTGATATTTTTTTACGATCACAATACATCTATCTCCGAGGGTTCGAGAAAAAGTAAAAATGAATGTTTTCGATTGGGGGGCTAGCGCGCAACTATCCTACCAGCTCCCAACCTCCCATTGATCTTTCCCCCCTCCCATTCTACACGCACACAATATTGTTTTCTAGCTAAGCTTGCAATACCTACTGTGTATAATTCAGTGATGTCTTCCTTTGGAGGGGTTCAACCACAAGTATTACCTTTGAGACTTTAAAGACACCCCAACCAAATCACCTACAAGTGTTCAAGTTGAGGTTTTACGTTCAACAAAATCACTCTCACTTCTTACTATGGTGTAAATCAATATCTAGTTGTATTTTTATAAAGATATCTGTATGTTTGGAACTAACCTAAGCCTCACCCTGATCATTTGTTTTTTCATATAAATTATTGTTGATGTTCAAAACGTCATTTCTAAATGCAAACTAAGAACCTCCAATTGGTATCAATACACGAATACTAATTTAGTTTCTTAAATGTTAATAAAGTGAGATTTTTCATGTCTATACTTTCTTTAGATAAAGGCTATTCATCATCTTATGCTGAGAGGAATCTCTGAGGAGATTAGTTCGAAAAATGCAGCTGCATTCACGTAGAAAGAATATATATTAAGCCCCACAGTGACAAACGGCTTTGTAAACCCTTTTAACCTTTACATATTGAGTGGCCTGGATCAGGTGTCGAGTGCGGGTGGGACCCAATACAGAGAGATATCTAGTAAAAAATAGTGTTAATCTGAAACAATCTTTCAAACAATGGTGTCGACCTTCCAGCTATTGGGAATGAATCACACAGTTTTTGATAGTTTATAAATTGAACACACCACTATTGGTGCTAAGTTGGGTAACCAATATGTTCCCTATTGTGTTAAAAGTGTTGCATTTGTGTGTACATTCGTATGGGGATATTCAAATATTACATTTACTGACACCTAAGTTATTTGAATGATCAAAACCATTGTTCCCTCTGTTATTTTTGTTATTAGCAGAAGTACCCGGCGTTGAATCGTGCACAATGAATTGCGTGGTTAACCAGGGAAAATCCTTTCTTTGATTTAAACAGTCAGAAAAAAATATCTTCATTTGATATCTTACAACCAAGTTTTTAATAAATTTATAAAAATCTAATCAAATATGTAAAGTTCCAGTTTTGAGACGCACATGATGGTGCACAGGGGCTGTTAATATCCCTTTGCGTGAGGTAGACATTGCACAAACAAACAAACTATTCATTTTATTATTATAGATTTATTTTAGTTTATCAAATTAATTAAAACTATCCCTCCAAATATATTTTGTTGGATTAAATGAAAAATTATATATATATATATATATATATATAATACATATACATCAAATGATGTAATAAAATCTATAACACACTTTCCATCACGTTAGTTATATAAATATATATAATTAACGTGATGGAAAGTGTGTTATATATTTATATAACTAACGTGATGGAAAGTGTGTTATAGATTTTATTACATCATTTGATTGATATTATATATATAATTAACGTGATGGAAAGTTTGTTATGTATTTTATTACATCATTTGATTTTGTAATTAGAAATATTTTAAATTAAAAATACAACCATGAGTATAATATTTATTTTTAAATATTATTGGGTATGTTTCATTCAAATAAATTGTATACACACGCGTTATAGAAATATTACCGGCCATTATATGCGTAAGTTCTTTCTCTTTCTGCCAATAATTTACTTTATAACTTTTTAACGGCCTACAGGGAAAATATGAATACTAGATGATAAAAATTAATTCCTTCATTTGAAAATGTATAAAGAAATATAGTAAAGAAATATTTTTTAAAGGTTTGATTTACAAATATTTATTTTAACTATGTCATTAAATTCATAAGTATAATTTATATTGTTCATAACAATGTTGGGAGCACAACTCATCTTGAAACTTTAAGCCTATAACTTTATTTTATAAATTTTGAGACAGTATAAGAAATTTAAATTCACCCAATAATCAACTATATAAATTTACAAATATTAAATTAATTGCTTACCGAATGAAGAAAATGTTCTTTTATATAGAAGAGAGGAACCTGTGTTGAATATAAGAGAATTGCGACCAAAGCCTATATCACAAAGGAATTTAGTTTGACTTTATTAACCGCTCTAACTAAAACCGTTTATTTTTCCAAGATTCGAGCCACACTTTCTGTGTGAATGCCACCGGGAGTGCAGGGGAAGAAACTAACCTCTAACAACGCCTTCTTTCAATAGATTAGCTCTCTCACTCGGGGGGAAATCGATACTAGCGCTGTCATGTCCGTGACACTCTAGTGGAGACGCCGTAAACTAATATCACGCTACTTCCTAAATGGTCACAAACAAGTGGAGACTATAGCTGAGGTCTTACGATCAGTTTTAAAACATATATTTATAATAACAAATTGCTGTGAAAAAGAACTAAGTTCAGCGCTGAAGATATTATGTTAGTGATATTATTAAATGATGTATTATTTCAGGTTTATAGCTTAAAATCTCAGTGTGGGGGTTTAGGTGGCTATAACTATATATATATATATCCAGTTTCTTGGACTGGGGGTGTAGGTGGTTATAACTAAATACATATACATCGAGTTTCTCAGACAGGGAGTGTAGGTGGTTATACCACAAACATATTTATATAGTTACACAACTGAGAGTATAGATGGTTATAACCACAGACAGAGGCGTTACACGAAATATATTGGGGGCGGGGACCAGTGTTTTTCCCAACTCTAAGCATTTCGACATTAGAAAAATTCCCAAGTGGCAAATTAGAGTACTAGAAGGGAAATGTTAGATACGGGAGGGGGTGGGTGGGGGTTGGGGGGATGGCAGGAGGCTCCCAGATTATTTTTTTTAATTTGGGGTGATAATTAAGCCTTGAGCCTAGTTTTTAGGCAACTGTATTTTTAAATTTTGTATTTGTTCATAATGGATTTTTAAAGCTACAAGGCTTTTTCAGTGCATAAGGAAATAACTTGAATCAGTATTTATTTCAGTTTACTTGCATCTGAGCTAAATATCCAATGGATATTTATTTAGATTTGCATATATCGTTCAAATCGTGTATTTTAGATTAAAAAATATAACTGACTTTATTACAGCGGTTTCCAACATTTTGTAGTTTATGGCCACAACTTTTCTCTCTGCGGCCATCGCGACCCTTTGATAACTTAAAAGCGTTCAAATCCTAGTTTTTAAGTGTTTTCACTGTGTATTACTATCAGCCCGGACTATCTACAGTTAACTACACCAGTGGGATAGGTAAAATTTAGAGGAAATGTACCATTATTTGCTTTGAGGGATATTAGGATAAACTACCCTTGGCCAGAATTAAAATCCTTACCTCACCTTTACTAACAAACCCAAAAGAGCGTGACATTAGACCCTCATGTCCACTAATGATTGTTTTAGTTATTATATATTGCTTATAATAATGATTATATCTGACTAATATGTAGTAAAAGAGAATCAACAAGCCCGGGGTTGGGGGATGATTTTATATTCTGCTAACAGCATTACAAGGCCGCCACAGTAAACCAGTCAGCAAGAAGTTATCAGAGTGGAATAGCCAAAAGGAACCTAAGCAGTAACTAGGTCATTTTTTAGCACTTTAGCACCTCACAATTTTATTAGAATTACGCAGCTTCCTATATCATTAAAATCCTTGAAAAAGTAAATATAAAGTAAAACATGCTGCGGCCCCCAGGTTTAAAACCGCTGCTTTATTATAAAAAAATAAATAAAAACTAGTACAATACATTTTAAAAATCGAATAGCATACCAGTTTGTGCTTATACTTTTCTCCTGTATCACCCATGCTTGTGTGTTGATCTTCATCAGCAACACAGGCTATCTGGTCATCGCAAGAATTAATGTTGCTGATAGATTCTCTTGGAGTCTCATCATCTTTTGTGAAAATTAGAAGGTCATAGGACCACAACTTAGCTTTATATGCTTCATCTGCTCCTGCACCCAATTTGATTGAAGAAGTTGCCTTCTTCAACTATTTGCGAAAGGATCCCCTAAAGTTTTGAACTTTTTTTTAACCTATAGGATGTCTGCGTTAGGCTGGATTTTCTTGCAGAAAGCAGTCAATTCTTTTCATCCTTTTTGTCTTTTTATCTGATTAGAGTATTCACTATATCTCACTTTCCATGGGCATGGTGAAAACCAGTACAGATCAATAAGTTAAATTAGAAATTCAGTTTAAAAAAAGTCCTATCTACATCCATATTTAAGAAAATATAAATAAAAGTATCTAATAACAGACCCACTACACCACACTTGAAGAACTAAAGTAGTGAGTAGAGCAAAGGGCATTGAGCATGCGCAGTGGGTCTCGCCTGCCGCAGATCTCACCTTTTGTCCGCCCTGACTGAGAGGTTTGGTGTTTGACTTGACACTCCACAGGTCTGAAATTCCAAAACGACCGATAGGCCACGCGTCGCCTATCCTTCCAACATGCCGACCCCACACATTGACATAGTGATGGGCACAATCGAGTAATTACTCGATTCTCTTTAAAAATAATCGAGTAATCGAGTAAAATTACTCGAGTAATTTTTAGCAAATCATCTACTCGAATCATCCCGTGGCAATTGGTTGGACAACATTACTCGGGAGTCTTGCAATGGAATTCGATACTAATAACAAGTCCATAATCTCTTCCTGTAGTGGGCAGTCGACACTGACCTCCACCCCCTTATTTTCATGTTTCACTTTACATCTACAGTCAATATGAAAGTATGCGTTTTAAGAAGTGTCTCACAAAAAAAAATTGTTTCGTGCTCTTTTTAATAAAATAAACTTTTATTTATACACTCATGTTAAGGGAATTAATAATAATTGTATCTTTATAAAAGTGAAAACAGTTTTTATTGTTTTTCTATTTTGTAACTTACTCCAATTAGTTTCAATTTATAAATAATTATATTTTACTAAGGAGAAATGTAATAAAAATAATTAAGAAATACAATATTTAGTTTCGTTATATGCGATTGTGGAAATAAGACTGCCGAGGTGTCGGGTAAAAAGAATCGAGTAACTTTAATCGAGTACTATTAAAAATAATCGGAAATGTGATACGCCTAGTGAGCATGCTTTTCGATTGTGTACCTTACATCTGCGAGTATTTTTTAGGGTCATTTTTGCGTAGCAGCGGAAACTGTTGATGAAAAATGAGCTTTAAGGGAATATACCTTTTAAATGGAAATAGCATGATAAACAGTCCAGCCAATAAGGTTGATTCTCACTTAGCTGGTAAGAAAAGAGAAAATAAAAGAATAACACGATCTGAGTAAAGTTACTCGAGTAATCCCGGAAGAATCGAGAACTCCCGATTACACAACACAATCGAGTTACTCGATTATTTTTACTCGATTGTGCCCATCACTACATTGACAGTTTTCTCACAGTTCTGGCGTGTGACAGGTGCAGCATGTAGCCTTTCACGCAACAGACCTGCCAGTCTGTGGGGAGATTTATAATATCGGGTAAAGGGAGACTGAGGGTGGCAAAATGTAAACTTTAAATTTTTTCACTCAAGTTTAAATTAGGAAGTAGCTCTGTAAATGTGTTCCCTGTGTACAGTGCAGAGGTGATTATTTTTGTTTGTTAGTAAGTGGTTTAAATAATATTATTTATGGGGTGCTTTAAAGAAAGCTCAGCTCGGAATTTTTTTGACTATGTGATTGACGGTGATAGATCAAGATGCAGATTAGAAGGATGCAATATTGCTATTAGGGTACGTAATTATATTTTTTGATCTAGCAATACTTTTTATCCAGAGTGTTATTACCAATGTGAATCTCCACTCTCCTTCCACGCAAATGCGGATACACTCCGTCTAAATATAAAATATAATCGTCCTCATTCATTAAAGAACTATTAGTACATTAACGTAGCCCAAATTGATAGAAAGACGCTGTGCTAAAATTTAAAAAAATTAAATAACCTGAACCAGAAACGGCTATCAGGAACCGAAAAATACTGGAACCTTTATTGTGCTCTAACTGGAACCAGAACTGGAACCTTTAAAATGTTTGTTTGGAGAACAGGAACCGGAACTGGAACCTTTAAAATGTTTGTTTGGAGAACAGGAACCGGAACCGGAACCAAAACCAATAACAATTTCGGTTCTACTCCCTGGATACGACATGATACAACACAAGCTTAGAGCGTTCCGCCTGTACATTAGAACGCTACTTCTTCGTTCTTACTATCGTTTTTAAAAGGATCTCTAATTTAGTATTAACAAACCCAGATCCTACTACGTGTCTGCATAAACTATAGTGTGTTGGATTTTGAACGGACCTAGATCATACTATACTTCTGTATTTTGTATTACATTGGGTTTTACAAGAATTTGCTTCACAACAGAGACGCCGATTCCTATAACAAGACTTCAACAACTAACAATTACTTCAACACAAATATTTCACAAATGTTTATCTTTTACCTCCCCTTTTTTAACCTCTATTATGGCCTGTGGGGATTATTTTTGGAAAGGGCATTTGTGGTTTTTGTTCGTAGGTAGAAGATTTCTACCTTCAGTTTCACATTGTCTTTCATAGTGCAAATACCGTATGTACCTATTTGAAGTTTTGGACTTTGTGCTTTGTGCCACAAGTGAACCAGCAAAAAAAAAATTAAAAGTACATTTTTTTTTATAAATTATGTTTTGCGTAAAATGTCATTTGTCTACTCAAGTTAGCTACAATAGTTCCTTGCCGCGTAAGTTTTATAGCTAAATATATTTTCTTTAAAATATTTATTGTATTAAATGAAATGAAAAATTACAAATGGTGTCCATTTGTTGGCGCATGAATCTGTCTAAATGCTATTCGTATTTAATAAAAACTGAGCCTGATCATTATAGTCGGAATTTACATGAAAATTAAAGTCTCAATATAGACCTATGTGATGTCTGAAATATGCAAATATATACTAAATTCTACCACGCAAGTCAATACTGCCAATATTTTTTAAAAAAAACACTGTCCTGGTGTTGTCCGAAATAATACTTAAATAAATAAATAATAAATAAATGTTTCTACCAATTTAATGAACAGTGTTTATTACAAAACATTTTACATTGAAACAAAATTTTTCACATGGATTAAATAATAAAAGTAATAATTTTTTAATTTTCATAATTCTTCATAACAATGTAAAATAAAGAATGTTTCAAATTTTCTGGTGCCACATTTTCCCTCTTCTGTAGCAACATTTTGTAGAATGAAACTCCTTTTTACTTCACAAGAAATAATTGGGGAATATCTTAACATGCATATTTCTCTCATTGTATTTCAATTAATTTAAGTCTAGTAATTTCCCCACAAATGACAGGTGTCTTTTACAAGTTTTGTAGTTTCAAGTGTCTTATTTTTTATAAGAATGAAAGAGCTGTAAAACCACAATGCTAAAGAATGAAAAAATGAACAAAATAAAATAAGTACTACGAATACAAAAGGTAAGCTAATATTTATTGTAAATGAAATAAAAAAAACCTTTAAATGCCGTACGTAATATTCAAAAATATGTAAATACTTAAAATATAGAAAAATACAAATGTTATTCATCTTACAATTAATCTTTTTTTTTTGTATGAAGTGAGCAAACGAATAGGCATGATGGTAGCTTATTCCAAAAAAGCATACAAATCCTTACATTCCTAACCAAATACATAGGTTTACAAAATACTATTAAGAAAATAATTATCAACAATAACTGAGATATATGCAGCGGGAAGAAGATAATAATAATAATAATAATAATAATATTAAGCGTAAAAATATGTTTTTCACAAAAATAACTGACAAGTTTTATGACAATGAACGTTTGTAGAAAACCGGAGTTTTCATTGCAACGTTTTGTTACCCGTTTCATGCAACACAGGATCATTATATTGGCAAGTTTTAAATATATCTGTAAATAATTGAGACATTACAATTATTAAGAGTGTTTTAGTAGCATTTTTATTGTGATTTTTCTTGCTGTGAATTGTGATACAAGGTAATGTTTTTATTTTAAGGTCAACAAGATGTAATTTTATTCCTATGATGAAAATAATTAGTTTTGAATTTGATTATAAATAAGTTTAATCAATAATTAATATAATATGCTTTCAGACTAGTGTTTACCTACATATTTAAATATTGGATATTGTTGTACTCTGGTAGTGTATTTTCCGTTTCAACATAAATCAATATTAATTAATTTTAATTATCAATGAATTAAATTAGTATAGTAAGCCGCAGTGTGATATTTATTTTACTAAAATTCAATTAAACTGGCATGGCTTTCAAAGCGGAATGGAAAACCACGCATCGTACGTATACGATAATATGCTGCTACCAGGGTGCTGCGGTGGGTGTCGGTGTACGCAGCTCCATTACATTAGGACTCAATACATATTCGTCTTAGGTCCTCTAAGATGAGTGGTAAGGAATATTTGGAGCTAAAATGAATCCGTAAGGATCAATGAAGTCCGTCTGAAAGAGTTTTCTACATCGTGGTGAATATTTATTAAATGCTAATTATTTAATTCATCTTGGTTTTTTCTTTCTCTAAGTGTTTTTAATATATGAATACATGTTCATAACAGGTTATTGTTTTAATGTATATACTTGATGTGAGCCCATTCTTCCTCTAAGCTATATATGTTTAGGAAGAACACATAAAAAGTAATGGGGTTGGATGTCCTTAAGCGATTGTTGATTAAATATTTAATCCATCTTAGTCCACATTAAGTGTTTACAATAGATATACAAGAATTGAAATAGTTGTTCACAAATCATAGTTTTAGATTTAACCCTGAATGAGTGAGGATTTATCGCTAAGGGGTTAAATGAAGTCAATCCGGCTGTTCCATAATTTGAAATGTGTATACTTGGTGTAAGGCCTTTCCATCTCAAAGCGATAAATGTTATATTTGTATCCTCATCGGTGATCGAAGAGCGCTATTTTGAAGCTGACATGTTTATGACGATTTATAACGTCAGTTCGGTATGGATAACATCCCTTCCAGGCTGTCAGTAGATGATGAAGTCTTGTAGGATAATAGACAAGTCCTGACAAGTGTATAGCTGTAGAGAGAGTGTAACCATCTCCAGCTAGGAAGGAGGGGTGATAACTGGAGGTTTAACCTCGCCCAAGAANGGAGAATTGGAACCTGTCCAGTAGAAGGGATTGCAACCATGGCTATGGGTCTGGCTGGGTGGTCGGTGGCAACCAGGGGGTGTTTGTGAGAAAGGTTCAGGGACTGGGATGCAACACGTACTACACAAAACATAATAAAACGGAAGGAGGCATCCTGGGATAGTGGTGATACGGTATGGAGAGGGGAGGTGTAAGGATCTTAGATGCAACATGCATAACGAAGTGTAGTATAATCCCTCCCTAGCAACAGCATCCATCAGGTGTTCCTCATGGACTCGTTGTCTCACTTTCTAAATACTCATCTATGTCATCAAAGAGCTTCAAAATTGATTTTACACACCTGAATTAAAAAAGTACATCGGCCAATAGCTTAGAAACTTTTGGTTTAGTAAAAATATATTTCAAATTAAAATTGTTCAATTTTTTAATACTCCTACAAGCGTATAACGGAGAGTAAGACTCGGTGATTAAATAATATTACTATAACTTGGTTTCTCAAAGAGTCGCGAAAATATGATAGAATTGTAGATAGCCGCTTATGTAAGTAAAGTATCCTCTAAGTAATTTTTTTTCCGAAAAACAAGATGCACCATTTGGTCTATATTGTAAAAATGTGCCTAGATACAAATTTTATTAAAATAGTTAGGGCAGTTTTCAAGAGACCTATTTTTATTTTTTTTATCCTTTTGTCCTTAAGTGAACTAACTATCATTTTAAGGCTTGATATATAATTGTGAGAATTTCTCTAGGTAGTTCTATGAACATGGATACTAAGTGTTAGACCTCTTACCTGTTGGTAAAATGATTTGAGCACTAGGTTGAGATACAAACACACAAATAGACAGACAAACGGAATCCCATAAACCACTTTTTCAGTTTCAGGGGGTCGTCAAAATCTCGAATCCAATTTTTTTTGCTAACGATCACAATACTTTATCTACCCCGAGGGGTTGCGGGAAATTAAAAATATAGCCTGTGTCAGTCTTGAGAGTATCAAGAGCACATGAGTAAAAACCCTGTCTAGATTGGGTCAGCAGTTTTATCGTGAATATAAAAACAAACAAACACGTTAACAAACCTCTTTATATAAGTACCTCCTGAGAGATGGATGTAGTAAAACATCCCACAGTCTATACACTGTAATGGCGGTAAACATATAAGTGACTATTACAGTTTATTTAACAGTTATTTATTTATGGTTTTCACGCCAGACCTTGACCAAATGGAGCGTGGTTGGTATCGGTTATAATCCACGGTCACGTATTGAATTACAAATGTTGTTTACAAAGTTGTGCTATCCAATATTATTTCAGTCAGAGGTATTAGTGTTTCCATGAGGTTTTTACCAACCCTTGTGTTAAACCCAATAAGCAACATATATAAGTACATTATCTGCATTGGCCAAAGATATTTTTTTTTCCTGGCGGTAGTTCTGACTCTCTTCCTTCTACAAATCTTTGCCAATATTGATTTTGTCAGAGCGGCCCTTCCCACTCGTGCGCAATATTTGAACTTAGATGGGGTCTGGTGAAACAAAACACACTTTTACAAACATTGATTATGAAACTTATGGAAAATACATATTAATAAAAAGAAAAGTTAGTTTGTCTGTCTGTCATGAGCATTGCGCACGCAAAGGGCTGACATTTTAAAATTAGTAGCTCCTGAGCACAAACATGTGAACCTCGAGGATGATATTTTAAAATGAGTAGCTCCTGTGCACAAACATGTGAACATCGAAGATGATATTTTAAAATAAGTAGCTCATGTGCACAAACATGTGAACCTCGAGGATGATATTTTAAAATTAGTAGCTCATGTGCACAAACATGTGAACCTCGAAGATGATATTTTAAATTTAGTAGCTCCTGAGCACAAACATGTGAATCACGAAGATGATATTTTAAAATTAGTAGCTCCTGAGCACAAACATGTGAATCTCGAAGATGATATTTTTAAATTAGTAGCTCCTGAGCACATACATGTGAACCTAGAAGATGATATTTTAAAATTAGTAGCTCATGTGTACAAACATGTGAATCACGAAGATGATATTTTAAAATTAGTAGCTCCTGAGCACAAACTCATGTGAATCACGAAGATGATATTTTAAAATTAGTAGCTCCTGTGCACAAACATGTGAATCTCGAAGATGATATTTTAAATTAGTAGCTCCTGTGCACAAACACGTTAATCACGAAGATATTTTAAAATTCTTAAATCTTGTGTACAAACATATTTACCGTGAAGTCAAGATTTTAAATTTTTGATAAAATTCTTACGAATTTATTAAAAACTTTTTCAGAAGAACTAAAATGAAGAAATTTGTTTCCTATCTGTTTGAAGCAAAGAAAAACGTTGCCTGGGGTAACCACGTAATTTATTGCAGGGATACCCCGGGCAACTAAGGGTACTTTTGATAGTTATATATATTTTTTTCATAGTAGATAAATTAACCTAAATAACTCAATACCTACTCTACTTTCTGCATTGCTACTCACTACAAGTCCTGAATATTAACATTTAAGTAAGCTAGGGGAGTAGATATGAGAAAGACAAAATTTAAAGAAAATATACCTAGATTTGCGTTGTGGGGAGTAGGTAACAATTTAGGAAAAAAACATCATCAGGAAATTTCACCAAAACTCAAACTACGACTTCTCCTTCACAGTCAAACCTGAAATATCCACTAAGTCTACTCATATAGTATTATAGTAGGAAACATGTGAGGGCGTTCATTTTGACAACTGTAAGGTAAATATAGTGACCTAATTACTTTCAGATAGAGAGACAATATCGTAGATATTCTACCTCGAGATTGGGTATTGACATTTGATGCGTCAAACGTGTGATTCTGTCCGTAAATCTATACTTGGGGCACAGACAAGTATATACCAGATACACAAACTTACGGAAGTTTCGCTGCGCTATTTCAAACAGCTTAGTTAAGTACTTCAACACCGGGGTTCGTTAGTGTCAGTGCTCAGTGATAGCCATGTTAACAGTTTCTAAATAACTCACTTTTAACTTGTTCGTAATGAAAGCGACAAGCCGGAGAGCTAGTTTCGAAAAGTAGTGGTCCAAATATAAAATTTCAGGTAGTAGTAACCCCGTTCCCCCCCTCACCACCTTTCAATGAACAAACCTTTTCAAAATATTCAAAGAGGGGTAAATAAATCCTAATCCTTCAGAATGTTTAAACATAGATATATAAAACGTGAAATTGGGGAAATCCTTTTGTAAATGAATTATTGAGTAATTTCTTGAATCTATCAAAATAGACAAATTAAAAATTGTTACAATTTGAGAGTAGACTAAACATAACATTAACCAAATAATTAATTTTATCTTTTAAATTATGATACTCGTAAGACACCTTTACTAAGTGATTGAATAATTCATATTTCATCATGTATTCTAAGTGGGTCTATATAAAAAAAAAAGCACAATTATTCCTGGTGGGCCCAATCTACTGAGGACCGTAAAAAAAAAAGCTTAGGCACTTGTAACAAAAATGTATTATTTTCAAAATTTTGGCAATGACGAAAGTATGTTGATCAGGCCCAAATCAGTAATATATATAATTAATATTGTGATCGATAGACTATGTAAGGTCGATATTAGCCTGGACTTACCGCCTACAGTACCTGCATCTTTCCTCCTCAGCTGCAGTGATCAGAAGGAAAACCTCCACTGAAAGAAACTGATGAAAACATTGTCCTTGGCATTGTTATGATGGTTCAGAGATATCAACGTCAATATTTGTTACGATCATTCGCTAAATATTATTTAAATTTTCATCTGTCATGCACGATTCTAGTTTGGATTTTACATATTTCATTCTATCAAATAGTGTAATCATTTTTCTTGTGAAATTTTCAAGTTCAAGAATATACATTCAGATAGACTTGAATAATATATTTTTAAGAATATTATTAGACTGTAAATCTGCAACTTCTAACCGTAAATTAATTTAGCACCGTGTCTTACTACCCGTTCGGGTTATTAGCTTAAGTAGGCTACTAATTACGCTAATGGGTTAGGAATTGGGAAGGATATTTATAGGAAGTAAATCCGCATTTGCGTGGAGGGAAAGTAGAAAAAAATTAGGAACCCCCTTCCCCCAGTTTACCCGAGCGAGATTCGAACCTCGATCTCCCCGTCCTCGGCAGTCTAGAACAATACGAAACTAGTGTGACTTCCGAGGACGGGGAGATCGAATCATAAGTATTCTGGTATTTCTGAAAGTTCAATTATTATGAAAGGGTTTTATATTAAATTAATATAATTTTCCTTGTCAGTGAAATCTCGAAGCCGTCGATTAAAATGTTGTTGTAGTAACCTCAAAGAATCAATAAATTTAAATTTTGAAAATATTTTTCTTTTAAACATTTATTAATTCTTGAAATGTGGGGGTGTTGCAGAAAATGTTTATTTCAACTTACGAAACAAATAATTTTAATTTGTGCTTGAAACTTTTAATATCGGTATATAAAGCATTCATCAATCTTCCTTTCCCTTGAATTTTAGTATTTAGATAGTTCAAATTTTCAGTTATATCAGCTAGAAAAGCAAGCTCACAAATCCATTTAAAAATTGATAATTCAGAAATATATTTTTCCTTTTTTAGTAAAAAATATATCTATTTCATTTATTAAGTAAAAAACAAATTTAAAATTTTTCACCGTCGAAGCTATCGTACTTCGTAATAGTATAATATTTCTTCATATTCCGAATCAATCTAATAAAAAATGCTCTAAATTGGCGGTGGTTCATAACATTTTTGCGGATAAACGTCCCAAATGCTACAACAATATCCATTACATTTTTCCAGTTGGCAATTTTACTGCACAATTATTATTGATGGATCTGCAATGGAATTGCAGCGGCAGTTCAATATGTAATACTTTCATATTTTTAAGGTATTAATAACTACAATCTAGTCAAACCGCCAATTTATCCACTAATCAATTTGCTTTTCAGCCAATCCTATAACCTGCTATTGCTTAAAATATTTTAATCGTCACAGCTTATTATTCTTTCCTTGGTTACCTGTTAATTTAATAATTCCAGAACATTATTATTGTACAATCTTACTGATAACTTTTTAAAGGGTGTTGCTATACCTGTTTTAAGTGACTTCATAATTCATGATAGATTAGGTCTTTCTTTGAATTAAATCATCTTGTACAGTACGTCATTTTTCTTATTTTTATCTGGATTTAATTGACCAAAAAGTTATACCAATCAATTTAAGTAAATGTAACATATAGATACGTTCCTTATATTATAATTTTTGTATTAATACTCCCATTATTTCTACATGACATCCAACCATACCTTGCGCACCACCTGTTGTAATGATTATAAGGTTTTTGCATTTTAATTTGTACATACTAATGGTATCAATTAATTGTAAAAAAAATCTTTGCATTTTGTCATCCCGTGAAGAGTAATAAGCGCTGCAAATTCTTCTGTTATTTGAAATTCCGTATCACTTCCCAGTATAGTAATAAAAACCCGTGCAATATCACAAGTATCATTACTTTCATCCAAAGCTATTGAAAAAAAATATATCGATTTTTGAGGAATAATTCTGTAACTTACTACATGGATTAACCGAAATATTTTCTATTCGTCTAACTACTGTTCGAGCAGAGAAATTATGACCTGTACAGTCTTAATTTTATCAGGGCACACTTCATTGAAAGCAGCAAGTACATTTTTTCAATATAAATTCTTTGTCCTTAAATGGTTTACCATATTCAGCAATTAATTTAGAAGCTAAAGAAATAACTCTAATCAAAGCAATACCATGTTCACTATCTTTTATAAACACTTTGCTGATTTAATTTCTTTTCAAGGAATCTTGAATTTTTTTCATAGCTCACCTTCTAGTTTTTCTTATTCCATTTTGTGTATTTATTCGTAATGATGTCACACATTAAACTCTTTATAAGCACTTACAACTTCCTGGAAAATCAAACAGACCTATTTGTTTTTAGAATCAATGAGAAAATAATCAACAAGCCACTGATTTTTACATATAAGACACTCTGTGTCCACTTTTCTTACTTTTTGTTTTCTATTCATGTTTAATGTTAAGAAAAATAAAGGTTTGAACAAAAATAACTTCAAACATAGTTAATTAGTTGAAACGTTCTCATTCGTGCCTCGTGGCTGGAGGCTAAATTGTAGTGTTATCTTTCTTCTCATTCCTTCACGTCAGAAATTAAAATTGTTACGTTACATTTCTCGGGTTCTCTTTCCACGTTTTCACGTTGTTCGCCATGATATTAATGATAATTACGTGTAAGCGTGGTTTTATACAATTTTGACATCAGGTCTATTTTATAAGAGAAACACAAGTCTATGAATTATGTTGCATTATGAAACATATTGCCATTAAAAACCACAGGTTTCTAGCTAGTTACACTACAACTATAAGTATTTTTTAGTATATTACTAATGTCTGTGGTAAACTCCAATAAAGAATTCATCATGGTTGATGTTGGTATGAATGGGCGAGTATCTAATGGAGGAGTACTTCTTCAACAAAATGCTCTAGGCCTACCACTTTCTTCTTCTTTACCAAATACAAATGAAAGGTATCCATTTGTTTTTATAGCTCATGAAGATTTCGCAATGAGAGATAGTATAATGAAGCAAAGTATAGATGATGAAGGGCGGGAATGCAAGGGATAATCTCACGCTCGAGTTGTTGTGAAGAACAATTTTGGAATATTGACTACCAGGTTTGTAGTTTTTCAGAAACCTCAAAGACTCGAGCCATTAAAAGTCAACATAGTAACAATAGCTTGCTGTTATTTGTTACATGAACTACACGAACATATTTGTTAAACTCCGAAAGTATAATTGAATTAACTATTATGCCATTACAAGGTGCTTTAAAGTTATTGCAGTGGTCGAAATAATCGTCACACGTCATATTCACTTTATATTGACAATTGTATTATTTTTATCTTTAAGGATCTTCCCCCATTACGTCTTTAAGCCAAGTGACTCCTGTGTTCGACGTTAGAGGCCTCAAAAGGGGAAAACCCTCAAGGAGGTAGGACTTATGTTGCTCTTCACAGAAAGATTTTATTTTTACTTCGCTATCTTACTGAAACCTGTTGACAGATTTTAAAGCTCTTTCACAGGCAGTTTTGTAGTAGGAGGGAAAAAGGGGGAGGGGATGAGTAGTCCTTAGTCATTCAAACTTCCACCAACCTAGAACCTTTTTTCTTCTTTAGCTACCCGCCTCGGTGGCCTAGTTGGCTAACGCGCTAGTCGTGTTGAGCTCGACAGCCGAGGACGGGGAGATACAGGTTCGAATATCGGTCGGGTGAACTGGGGGTGGTTTTTCCTAAATGGTTTTCCACTCTCGCTCCACACAAATGCGGGTTCACTTCCTCTATATTCAACCTTCCCAATTCCTAGCCCATTAGCTTAAATAGTACTTAAGCGTATAAACCAAACGGGTAGAAAGACGCGGTGCTAAAAAAAATAAGTAGAGGGAGGGATGTCCCATCCGGCCTATTTGCATTTTAATTACGCTAATGTGGCAGGGATGAATAAGGTAGAGTTCAGAGGAAAGGTATTCGTAATTGCGTGGAAGGAGAGTGGAAAACTATTTATAAAGAACCACTCTCAGTACACCCAACCATTATTTAAACCTTAACCTTCCCGTCATCAGTAAACCAGACCACATGAACCTGATATTTAGTCCAAGTACCCACATGTATGGGTAAGAACACACTTAACAACCATTAAATCAGTTTCAGTGATCAGATGGTCTAAGTGTGTCACTCTCACAATAGGTCGAATTGCCGCGAAAAGGTTTGAATCCCTGTCAGGCGTGCTGAGGGTGTTGTTTTTTACAAGTGGCTTTCCACTCATCCTCCATGCAAATGAGGGTGAACTTCCTCTAAAGTATAGCTTCCTCATACTTTACACATATGATTTATTTATAGTTCAGACACATATAACCCGAGCGGGTTGTGAGACGCAGTGACAAAAACTTGATGAAAATGTTATACTATTTAAAATCAATAAAATGTGAATATGAGAATATGTAAACATTATCGGTGGTCACATTGCTTAGTGCGTCACTTTCGTGTTAAACTGGATTGCCAGTGATGGGAATATTGGAGTTCAAATCCCGGTCGGGTGTATCGAAGTGGGCGAGGATGTTTTTTTCCTAAATGTTTCCCCACTCTTCCACCACTTAAATGAAGGTACATTTCCTCTTAAAGTTTACTATCCTTATTTACTACTATATTAGCATAATTAATGAATTCATACAACCCGAACAGCTACTAAGACGCGATGAGAAAAAACAAAGGCCTAATAAAAAATTATATATCTAAATATATCTTAAAACTCTATAATAATTCTATTTGGGACATCAACCAATCCATTCTCTTGAAAACTACAAAAATGAAGTAGTATTATTCATGGATTAGGGATGAGGTAGTTGTAATGTATAGGAAGTGCATACGAATTTGCGTGGAGAGAGCGAGTGTGGGAAACTATTTTTAGAAAAAACCATTCTCAATGCACCTGACCGGAATCGAAGCCCGATCTACCAGTCCTCGGTAGTTTAGTATAAGATGAGACGGCGTTAGACCGTGCGGCCACCGAGGCTGGAAAAATATTTTTAAAATGGCAATAGCAATTTGGTTCCAAATGGGTATCTTGGGAGTGTTTTACATGTCAAATACCACTGTATACTTCTTTTTTTTAAATAAAATGTCGTTCAAGAGTAGTTTACTGATGACTAATTTTCTAAAAATTTGACATAAAAAAAATATTTTAACGATTTGGTTCCCAAGGGGTTTCTTGCGAGTGTTTTAAGTTACAAATAACAATGTATAGCTGTTTTTGGAATAAAATGTCGTTTAAGGTTTGTTAACTGAATACTGATTTTTTAAATTTTTGATAATTTTAAAAACACCTCTAATGATTTGGCTCGAAATCGATATCTTGGGAGTGTTTTCATCACCAATAGCATTGTATACTTAGTTTTTAAATAAAAGTTGCTTAAAGATATACTTATGACTGATTTTTAACATGAGGGGTCCTTATACCTGCTCGACCAATCTACATTTTTCTATCACACCAAAAAGTATTTTTTCTTTTTATACAGACCCCCGTAGACCCCCTCCTGCCCCCATCCTACCCCCGCTATTCCCATACTTCCTGGGGACCCATTTATAGTATTTAAAATGGTTATTTGGCGTGGTGCCATTTACTTTACTCCTGATTTTCATTTTTTTACCACCCTGGTAAGTAGTTTTTTCTATTAGTTTTGGAAATTTTAAAACCATACCCCCCAACTCCTATGTTTTGAACTACAATTTAGAAATTTAATTTTTTATTACTCATTTGGCTATTTGGAGTTGTTTCTCTACCTGTCATCTAAATTTTAATTTTCTACCTCGGTCGATGATCCAGTTTATGTTAGTCTATGTTCCCCGCCAGGGAACACTGCCTTTACGTAGGTCCATCAGACCGGGTGGCGGGAATTGAGGCTCCAATGAAGCTGAGGGCTATGCTGGTGGTAGCGTAGCTACTGGTAGGGTCTCCCATGCCAGACAGGCATCG
>CABFWB010003858.1:0-26073 GCA_902151455.1 Timema bartmani | reverse complement strand
CTCAACTTGACCAATGAAATTACTGACTTTTTTTTTTCCTGATTTCCCCTTATCGTTTCCTAAAATTTTCAGACTAAAAAGTTTGTCACATCCTTCTAACTTACCTCCCACCCTCCCCCCCATTTTTATATGAATCTTTTTTATGAATAATAATAATTTTTAAAATTCAAATAAATATTTCTTTTAATTTGTATTAACATTGTTCAATATGAATTATAAAATATATTACACAGCAACAAACAAAAGAAACTACAGTTTGAATAACATTATTATTTACTGATTTAATGATTATTATATTTCATATTTTGAGTAAAACATTTTCCTGGAATTTTTATTGTAATCTACCAAATTCCCGACTTATTCCCATTTTTTCCCGATCACTTTAAATTTCCGGATAATTCCCGTTTCCCCTGATTTTCCCGGATGATATACACCGTGTATTAGTATGTAACCCCTGATTCCCCCCACCCCCTTAGATTAAGTTTGAGTACCTTTTCAAAAAGCTATTTGAGTATATTTTTATGAACTTTGAAACACTAACGGTGCTTTATAATTTGTAAAACCGTAAAAGATTATCTTTATTTGTATGAGTACTTTAAGGACATTGTGTCAACTTGAAATTACAGACACCAGACATGTGCTGACTAGTTAATAGGTTGGTGAAACTGCAAAGAGTGCTTAATACGATTAGGTTTTGTTTTGGAAGCTATGCATACAACAGACAGGGCTTCAGCTTGCAGTTACAAAGCCATGTCTTACAAATATGAGGCCTTCAATAAACATACACATTACATCTTGAGTGTGATTTTAATATGATCTACATATAAATATTTCACTTTAGATCTAGTAATTTTAATAATTAAAATGTTCTACTTTATTCTTATAGTTGATGGTGGTAATACTTACAATGTTTTCTAAAATTCAGATTTGAAATTTGTTGGTTTTATATTGTATCCATATTTAATTGAAGCGATGTCAAAATTTGAGGTGAAGGTAAAGATTAAAGGTTTTTTTTTTAAATTAGATATTGCTTGTATGTTATCTTAAATGAGGTACCCCTTACTTTCATTATGCTCATATTTTAACTTTGAAGACTCAAAATATTAGCTTACAATGATGACAGGATTATTTTCTACCAGATTCTGTAACATTATTGGTTTCAGGTTAAGATGACCTCACTTCGAGACGATATCTCTCTTGTCCTTCCCTCTTTGACCAGACAGTTATCTACAGCGGAAGATTCTCGACCGGTGAAGATGAATTTGACAGGCGACCTAAAACTTCCGACATGTTCTGTGGTTTTACCGCCAAGAGACGACGCTGCGGAATATGATGATTCAGGAGATACTCATAACTTTCAGGATGATATAAAGTGAGTGCCACCAATCAACCAATAACAAGCAGCTAATGTCGGACATTTACGCTCCATGGTGTGAGCCCACGAGCGAACTGTAGAGACTGAGCGTTCACCACCGATAGCTATGATAGTGCCAACATTTGCGGATAGAGGGGTACCATTTGGTCAGCACAACGAGACCTCTGGGCACTAATCTCAGTTTTCTAAACCAGAGCTGCTACTTATTTATTCAAGTCCAGGCTGAGTTTGATCCTGTTTCAGAGTCACTGCCTTAGGTTAAGGCCACACGAACAACTTTTCATGCTCGGACCCCAGCTACAAAAGTAGAATGGGGGATGCTAGACGGAGCAATATAAGCAGCTTAGTCGCAGCTGCGAAATTCATAAGAGAGAGGCTACACAGAGTGACTCGCCCACGACTTCTCTTCGGTGTTTCTACGTTTCAATCAGGAAAACATCGTTCCTTTTAATTTTACCAGGAAAAATGATTTGCCACTCTAAGCTATGTGGTGTGCAACCAAGGGCGCTCATGTGGATTTTCCAACTGGGGAGCGTATTGGGAGTCCCATTTGCCCCTCCTCGAGAAAAAATTTCATGAATCTAACCTTGAGGGAGGGAATTTTAGAGCATCTGAACTTAAATCTGAGCTAATTATGAAAATCAAGAGCGAATTTTTGCAAAATTTATTTTTTTTGAAAAATTAACAAATAATAAAATTTTGTTGAAAGTAACAATATTTTTTACAAGTTTATTGAACAGAACAAAATGAAAAGAAGCTGTTGAAGAGGGAATGGGAGGAAATATACATTATATCTCTAGTAAGTCAGATATTGATGACTCAATGTTGTTTAAAGCAAATTGCAGCCAAATCCCAAACATACAATTTTATTTTTTCATAAAAATCAACAAATAAAAGAGTAAATATTGCAGAGCGATAAGGGGGCCAGAGCCCCCCTTATCGCCCATTTATGGGCGCCCGTGTCTGAAACATTATCGATTGTAGTCTATCGATGGGAACGTTTCAACACGTATAGTAATTGCTTCACTAAAAATAAAAATTGATGACATTTTCATTCATTTTGAATATCGAATATTATAACTAACAATAAAAATATAACACTTATCACAGCACACGTAAACGTGGCTTTGAGTTACACTTGAATGACAATTGGAGGAGCGTGGAGGAACAACCTTGGTGGAGGAGCGTTCCTCGGTTTTTGTCAAACGAGTGGCAGGTAGAGAGGCGCGATATGTCACCTGGAAAATGGACCCCGGAGCATTCGAACGTGACATGACCTTGAAGCCGAATCTGACTTACCTATGTCGTGCGATATTTATCACTTTTATAGCATACCACCATTTAACCACTTGGTTTCCGTTTTTTGCGCGACAAAAACAGCTTGAACACAATGGGGAAAGTCGTTTGTGTGGGGGTCTTATCCTTAAAGATAAATTTTAAAAGCGCCGGAGATCGAACCGGGGACCTCTGGATCTGTAGACAGGAACTCTGACCAATATACGACAAAGGCAGTTCAGACATTTAATTAATTCATTTAAATTTGTGCTTGGTTTAAATTAGGAAGGATAGCCAGCACACTTACTTTGGTGACACTGGAGTAGAATTTGTTTGGATAGAACACTATAAAACACACAGACATATTTTTAAGGACAAGCTTTCACTGTCACGGCTATCTAAACAATTTCTACTCTAGTATCACCAAGGTAAGTGTGCTGGATATCCCTCCTAATTTAAACCATGATTTAGCCTAGTGCTCTATTCCAAATATCCTTAAATTTGTGCTTGTGATGAAAGAACATGAAATTGTGTTTTATTTGACTAAGCCATAAAATGTGTACCTGTCTTTATCCAAGCCTTTATAGCCAAACTTTTCTTGCAATAAATGAATATATTTTTTAGGGACGTGCGAGACTCGAAAATTCAAGAAAAAAAAATCTCGTCTCGAAAGTTAAAAAATGAATCTTGAAAATTCGAGAAATTAAAAAAAAAGAGCACAAGTAACGGCCCTAATAAATTAGAAAACCAAACCGGGAATTTATTATTTCCAATAATAGCGTAGTAACCCAAAAATAGGCCGCATCCCCCCTCCAACCTCCAAAACAGCCTTCACTAAGAAATGTTTTGGTTATAAATCTTGTTTCTCAATATCAATCTTTGACAATATAAGCTGTTACACTACAAAATTAAATTATAAATGGTGTTCATTGTAACCACCTATAATAAAATGTGTATTAGATACAGTATATCAAGTGTTTGAATGAACTATATATAAGACAATCTAAATCAAGCGCCAGCTCAAATATAAATAAGGAACTCCATAAACTATATATTTACTTTAATAATCAATCATAATATAATTTTTTTCTTTAAAAGGACGTTTTCTCATGTCTCGATACTTTTTTATACTCTCGTCTCGAATTGAAAAAATTGTTCTCGCACATCCTTAATATTTTGTTCCTGCACGAAGTTAAAGGTGATATACTACTTTTGTGTCCGAAACGCAACAGTCACTATTATTATTTGTGTATTAGTGTCATCTTGTAATACTATTTTCAACTTAAATTTACAATTTATAAATATATATACATCTCTAAGGAAAACCTCTTTTCGCTCTATGAGGTAATTGTAATATATTTGGAAAAAGGTGGATAGAAACATATTAAAAAAATGAAAACAATATGGTTTTTACAATGAAAAGAAGAACACAGTTCACACTTGACACTGTGAAAAGAACACATTTCACACTTGACACTGTGAGAAGAACGCATTTCACACTTGACATTGTGAAAAGAACACATTTCACACTTGACACTGTGAGAAGAACACATTTCACACTTGACACTGTGAAAAGAACACATTTCACACTTGACACTGCCACTGGACAAATAGGTTTCATTACCTAGGTCGGGGGATTGGGCGGTAATGATTGATTTTCTTCAAGAGGCAGCCGTTACCTCTTTGTCCAGTGGCAGCAATGTAAAGGGTGAACTGTGTTCTTCTCATTGTAAAAGCCATATTATGTCTTACCTTTTATATGTTTCTATCCACCTTTCCTGTACCGTCTTCCAAATAAATATTAAAATCCACCTCAAAAAGTGAAAAGAAGTTTCCCTTAAAGAGATGGATTATAAGAGAGAAAATTAAAATTTAGTTATCATTTGTATTTTATATTATTCTATTATATTTCCTCTTATGTTCCAAGATTCGGATTGGAGATTTGGTTTTGACCCAACTCTAATTATTCTTCTTCTTGTTCCCAGAGTTGTCGTGTGGCGTAAAGCCAACAAGGCTGCTGTGAAACTGGCCGTCCAACCGCACGGCACACTCTCTCAGGACGGGGTGGATGTCCGGACAGGTTTCATGCTGAAGTACAGCTACGTCAACACCATCACCACTCTTGAACAAAAGACCCCACAGAGAGTAGAACTACAGGCCCGTGTCTACCTCAACGTTGGCAAAACTGTCGGATCCCAATAGCTACTTTCTTGGCACTGTTTTATTTAAATACCATTTATAATATATTAAACATAATTCTTTGTTATTAATACTACTTTTAAAAGGGTGTCAAGTGACCTGAAAAACGTAGAATTTGCTTGATTAAGGAAAAGTCTGGGAATTTTATCAAATTTATTGGATTTCCACTAAAAAAAACACTTTTTTTTAATCAAAATAACATTTTTCTTCCAGTTACTACACACACACACTGAATCTCTTTTAACACAATTGTCCCTGTAGAACATAATAAACAATCTCATTACTCAACAATATGTGAGCTCAATGAAATCTAACCTAGATCGCATTATTCAAGAGCCCACAAGTTTAGGCTGAAATCCTTTAAAACCTTCATAGGATAACACAAATCAGAATAAGTATCTAAAAATATTATTATATTAATTTGTGATCTTAATAAAATAATGTTTTAATATACTTAACATTTATATCTAGTGGCTGTAAAAACATGTTGGTTGGATACCCTGTTTAGTTTATTAATTATCTACTAGTCTTATTAAATTAAGCTAATTGTTTGTGTTTAAACTAATGGCTATTTATGGGAAAGCAATAAGAAAGTTATTTATTTGTATTTTGTTTTAAACTCGTGCATAATATATAGTATTTATCGGTGTTTAAAAAAACAACTAGACATTGTAATAAATATCAAGCCTGGACCTATATCGATCATCAATTTAATCTTCTAATCGACCGACTATGCCACAATCTGATGTTTTGACAAATCGCCATATGAGCTTCTGATTAAACCAATCATTTAGCTGTACCGTGATACACACAATAGGCTTCAGTTGTTGTGCCCCGCAGTGGGCTACAATCATTGTTTTACGTGCTAATACGTGACCCACAGTGTGCACCTATTATTATGGTATACACCCGTACCCTTTCACTGCGATTGCCACTAATACAAGCCCCGCAATGGGCACCAAGGGAAGATGACATCATTGTGGACAATTTTAAAAGCTGATTACAGAAAAAGATAGTACCATGAAATAAACACAGTGCTAGTGCATGGTATTTGACAAATAGAATTTAAAAGGAGCTTGGAACATTTTGAAAATAACGTTAAAAATTGACTAAATGAAGACATTCTTTATTTCAATCTCGTTTGCGAAGCAAGATAATTTTAGCATCGCCATCAGTTATAAAACCCAATATTCAAGAACTGAAAAAAAAAAATAGAACATTGCCAACTATCACGCTAATTTTCAGTTTTGTAGGGTGTGTGGTCGGGGGAGGAGAATTTTATGATCTATCAAAGGGGGTGAAAGCTCTAAAAGGTTGGGAAAAACTGTAAATAGTGGTATCAAATTTTAAAACAAAATTGATGTTAAAATTTAAGGATCGAAATTTAGTTAGACAGGTATCATGACATCTCTAGATTTTTAGTACAATTTACTTTTGGGGATTGAAAGGATAAGCGGCTACAGTGGTTGCATGGTCTAAAACGTCATTCTCGCACTAGACTTCCCGTGACTGGGAGATTGAGGTTCAAATCTCGGTCGGGTGTACTAAGGGTGTTTTTTTTTTTTTCAAAATAGTTCTCCACACAAATGTAGGTACACTTTATAAATATAACCTCCCTAATCCCCAAAACTATGCCCCAGAACCTCGGTAGATTTGAGCGGTGCTCTAACTTGGCCACTTCCAAGTTGGAGGTAACCACGAGATAAATCCGACTAATCTCTCTCGGTCCTTGGAGCTGAGGCGGGGAACTTGGTGGCATAGGCGTGAGCATTTGAGTCTTGGTGTCTATGTGGAATCCTAGGTACTCCAGGTGAGTAGTTGGCTGTACCACGGACTTCTCCATGTTGATTATTAGGCCCATTTCTTGCATTAATGGGACGACTGCGTTCAGAAATCACCGTTGTCTGCATAGTATAATATGTCGTCCAGATACATGATTGTTGATATTCCTGGAATCCAGTCTTTTATTGTAAGACATGATTCAAAAAGACAAAATTGAAAAGATAGTTCAGCTTACCTTCGTTGGGGATCACTCGTTTTGGAAAACTAATAAAACTAATATTTTTAAAAACACACTTTTTATTTTTTATTATTATTCATGCTTTGACTATCAAACTTACACAAAACACAATTTAAGCTATTATCCTTTCATTTCTCAATAATGTTCAGTTCTCTTTACAAAATTACATTTAAAATTTAATCAACTAATATTGTTTGCTACATTTTATGGACAATATGAAAACATGATTCTAAAGCCCTTGAATAACTTTGTATTACCATTTTGTGATTATTGATATTATTTAATTTTTATTGTGTATATTTTTTCAGCTTGGTAAAATTTTCAATAAATTAAATGGACAAATAAATGTTTGTTTTTAATCTGAAATTGTGTTACAGCAAATAACCTTGTTAATATTTTTTTTTAAATCAAAAAATCGGCAACTAAATTGTTGCCTCAATACAACCAGGCCAATCAAATTGTGGACCTAGTTATCCACATATTTCAATACTCTCTTTAAGTGCATCTCAATGCTCCAACTATAGGCACAGAGTTGTAAAAAAAAAACATTGGGGGTGCTATATAAAAAGGGGGTGTAGGGGTGGTATAACATTTGCCAATTTTCATGTGCCGTATATAGAAAATGGGCAAAATTAAGCTGCAATTTTTTATAGTCTCAATGTATGTTTAGTAAAATAAAATTAAAATAATACATATGAATATTGCCACTAACCAAACTATATTGGAAACATGTTGACAAATGCCAGGCTGTCAGTTCACAATTGGCGAGTGCTATGAACTTAATCTCCCTTGCATACTTGGCAGCACCTGCTGTTTGCTACGCTAGAAAACACTGCTTGCAGTGCAACCCTATATTCAAGACAGAACTAGCGCGGTAGTATTAAGGTTTTTAAAAGGCTGAAATATTGGGGGTGCAGCGCACCCCTGAAAATGATTATGGAATTGCCTAATATGCAAAGCACCTTCGCAATTGGCACTTATGGCTTCAACTCACTCACTCCATGCATAACAAATAGAGAATAGTGTATAGCACATAGTAAGCAAAAAGTTGAAAAACATTTTCAATGATAGCATTTTTAATCTATACATAGTGCATGGTGTACAATGCATATAAAGTTTATATAATTTTAACTTATTTTAGTTACGAATGTAATCCGATGCCTTAGCTCAGTTAGTAGCATGTTTGTATATTGAATTAAAGAGTCTCAGCATAGCAGAAAAATGTAAAATTGGTGAAATGTGAGTTTACACTTTCACAGTGATGAATTAACGACCGTGGAGCTGGAAGTTGTGCCTGTCCTAGTCTTAAGTTATATTATTTATAAGGCATATGACGCTACAACAGGCCTAGCAAGCGGTAGGATTCCCTCTGCGACTCGAGTCTTGAGGGTGGTGAGTCACAGATGCAGGATACATTGTTTCCATAAATTCATCTCATTGATAAGTCAGTCGTGGGTAATTTTATGTGTAGTACAGTTTATTCCTCAATCATCAGAGTTTTATATTCAATAATTATTGATATTTTGAAATAGTGCTAGCCTGGACTATGACACTAAGAGTAGTCGATTACTTCTTACACGTTGGTCCCGGTACACTGGCAAAGATATATAAAAAATTGAGGGCTGCTTTGCCACCTTTTCAATTAAGTTTTCAGCCTCTTCTATGGGAAAATCTTACACCATTTTCAAAACCAGCCCAATCAAACAGAAAGCTAAATACAACTCTACTAAAACACAAACTTGCTCGGTGGTTGTGTGGACACGCTGGATGCGCACTCTAGTCACCAGTCGCAGTTAACTCCAAGGAACTGGCCACAACAGAGTTGCCAAGTCTATAGTCTCTAGCGATAGTACATGGACCTGAAATGGATTGTATTTTGACCGGTAGGATACTACTTTCCGACATTGATAAGCCCTGCGATTTTCATAAAAAAAAATATATATATTTGTTACTAGATAGCAGGGCCACAGGATATTACTTTTAGAAAATATCCTAAAATTGGATAGTACAAGTGGTGAAATTATATCAAAAGAAATATCCAGATCGTACAGTTGGCAATACTGGGCCACAACAAACTATGGAAAGCAGTCTAGTCACTGGTGCAGACGCGCTCAGGGAATCCTATCTTTAGACCCTGCGGCTACCAAAGTGAGTATTAAGTGTGAGAAAGGTGGTAAAGCACAAAAATTAATTAAGAGCTCAGCGAATATGCACTTTTATTGATACAATACATAGTTTATGTATGTAAATAATATAAACAATGATCCACACAGACATCTTAAAGCCTGCGACCTCGTCTACCCCCCTTCCTGCGCGTCGAGTCTGACGGAATGGGTGTGACATCCTCGATGCGACCAATCTTCATGCTGGAACGGGCTAGGGCGCGCAGGGCCGACTGGGCACCGGGTCCGGGCGTCTTGGTCTTGTTACCGCCTGTTGCCCGTAGCTTAATGTGCAACGCTGTGATACCCAGGGATTTGCACTTCTCTGCGACATCCTGCAAACGCATCCACAATTTTAATGACAAAACAACAAACATGCTTGTTTTACTTTTGATTTTTTGACTAAGAATTTTTTTTTTAAACCTATGACACTTTAGCTCATTCGGTAGCGTGTCTGTCTACTGAGCTAAGGGTCCCAGGTTCATTCGATTCCTGGCATGGCCGAAAAATTTGTCATTGGTGAAATGTTGGTTTACCCTATTAGTGATGAATTAACGTCCGGGGACTGGATGTTGTGTCTGCCCTAGTCTTAAGTTATATTATAAAGCATATGAAGCTACGACAGGCCTAGCAAGCCGGTAGTAGAAAATATATGCCTTGAATAAAAAAGTGACCCAGGCTGGAAACAGCAATGGATGTAAAAAAAACTCTAGACTTTACAAATAAATGATAACTATTTTAAAAAAAATCTGAAGTAATTGAAATGCATGTTGTATCAATAGCTTGATTTTTTTTTAGCACCGCGTCTTACTACTCGTTCGGGTTATACGCTTAAGTACTAACTACGCTAATGGGTTAGGAATTGTGAAGGTTGAATATAGGGGAAGTGAACCCGCATTTGCGTGGAGGGAGAGTGGAAAACCATTTAGGAAACCCCCCCCAGTTCACCCGACCGAGATTCAAACCTTGAATATCTTGATTTATCATATTAAAAAAATATATATATAAAAAAACAAGCAAATTTGCAATCAAAATTTTTAAGCGATTTTAGTTAAATGTTAGACAAATAAGCACAATATATATTTTTTCAAGCATAAGAAAATTTAACAAAATATATCAAAACTTGGATTCCACTTTGAGAATATTTCATATATTTGATTATTTGCTTCGAATTTAAAAAGCGGACTTGGCACCAGGGCTGTAGAGTCGGTAGACTAAACCCTTTGTTTACGACTATTTTACTACTGTCTGACTCATGAATCCTTCATCAATGGAAAATGTATATTAATTAGGAGGTAATAAAAATTTTACTGTGGTAAAATAATTTTACTATATCAAATATATGACTAATTAATATACATTAAGATTTTAAAATACTAAAATAGTAACAAATGGTATTTCATCCCACCCTGTGACTCATCAGGCTTTTATTTTGAAGCCGGAACTGGTACTTTTCGACTGACCATCTAAAATTGCTTACAACCCAGACTCCACAGCGCTGCTTGGCACACTTCTACTATAAAATAGTTGGTGTTTTAAAATGTCAAGTACTATCGAACCACTAACCTGAGCAGCCAACATGGCAGCGTAAGGCGAAGCTTCATCTCTGTCTGCCTTAACTTTCATTCCTCCAGTTACTCGAGCAATCGTTTCTCTAAAAAACAAATGATTCTAAAAAGGAAGTGGCCACAGAAATATGAGACTTTTTTTCTCTAGTCTTATAATGATTAAATACAGTAGCCCCATGGCTTCTTTGGTGCTGACTGACAGCTCACAGCTGACTTCTGACAGCCAACAGTTAGGTATATATCTAAATGTTGACTGTCAGAAGTGACAGCTGCTAAACACATGTTTTTTGCAAATGGTTCGGCGTAGGGATACATAATTTGGTCTGGAAGCTTTTCAAAGCCGTCAGCTGTCACTCAACACCAAAGAAGCCATGGTGCTACTGTACATAAGTTTATCTGAGTTTATCACTGTGTTAAGTATATATTTTATTATCAGGGAATGGTATATCAGCAAAACGTGTTTGTGAACAATTTTTTTTAAATCTGTGATGATATAATAGATAGAGTATTTTGTAGCTTATCATTAATACACACAGCAATAAAAACCACCATTTCATTAAAATAGCATTAGAAAAATATGGTGTATAATTTTAAAATTGAAACGGGATAACATATGAACCTAATGTGTGTCACACACAACAAACAAAACTAGGAACCTTATTTCAATAGTCAAGAGGTATTTTAATGTATAAAAAATTATTTTGGCGCACAACAATTATTAATAAATTTACATTGTATTTCTATAAGGAAAACCTCTTTTCGGAGGTAATTGTATTATATTTGCAAGAAGGTACAGAAAAGGTGGATATAAACATATATAAGGTACAAACACAATATTTTACAGTGAAAAGAAGAACAAAGTTCACACTTTACACTGCTGCCAATGAACAGAGGTAATGGCTGCCTCTTAAAGAAAATTGATTGTCACTGCCCAGACCTAGGTTTCATTCTATCGGAACTCAATCACGGAGGAGTGTGAAACGTGCAACACAACTTCCTAAGAGGTTTCCAACTTTTCATAATTTGAGAGAGAAACAAAAGAATCCTGCCCTCTGCTCACACTTTAGCCAATATATTTATGAAATTAGGAAATTTTGTTGGGGCAAAAAAGTTCCTTAGATGCTCGATATTTTGCTTATCGTCACCAGAGTCGACCTAACATTCCTACAAGGTGTAGGCATACTATTCCCTGTGCATCTTATCAAGAAATAAAGTTTGACATTCTTAATTTGTATTTGAGTCTATCAAATTCTTAAGGAATAAAAAAATACTGATTGAAATTTTGTCGATTACAGATTTTATTTCCTACAATTACTTACCTTCCTGATAGATCTGTAACGTGTACAAATGTATCATTGAAACTTGCAAAAATATGGGCAACACCGAAAACTATTTCTCCTTCTCGAACTTGGGGGCCAAGTGAAACTTGGACTTGTTCTTGCTGCACTTTCCCCTTCCTAGGAGCCATTTTTCTTGTTTACTGAAAATACAAATAAACTCTATTTCTTAACATCAAAATAATAAGTTCGAACGAATTTTACAGGTTATCAACATACAATTAATATAATTAATGTGTTACTAAGTTACGATAAAATTTATGATTAAGATAAAATAAACATTAAAAGTCAACATGGGGTTGGCAAAAACATTTTTGAGATCCACATTCATCCTACAAATTAGACAGATTGGAAAGATAATGAGATGCTTGAGTACAGAAGTATAGTTTTGAGAATTTTAATAAAGTAATTCTATTCAAAATCATTAAAATTATACCTATATGAATAAATATTTTAATAACCTTCACGTTTGTAAAATAGCCAACATAAAAGTTTAACTTATAAAAGAAGAACGATAGTAGCAATGTTGCCACCACAAGATTTTTAGGGTTCCATTAAACTAATTTTATCTCAAGAAACCTAAACTGCGTTATTCTAGAAAACACAGCAGCACCTACCTAATATTTTAAAATTTAATTTCAATAATTAAGCCAAATATTAAAATAATATAACTATCTAATGAACATACAACTGTGTAGCTACATTAAGATCAATTTGTTTATTAATACCAATCTAGGATTTATAAAATAAATAACAAAGGCATGTCACTATGATGAATAAAACAAAATCAAAGCGTTTTTAGTGCATTTTGAAGTAACAACTGACCTCTATTTGATTAAAAATGGAAGCCTTAATTGTCTTTCAAAGTTGATTTTAATAGAAAGTTGTTTCCAACATGATTTTAACTAAATTGAAGCCATATACAGAGGAAATAATTAGGGATAATCAGTGTGGATTTTTAAATGGATGAACAATGGATTAGATTTTGATAAAAAAAGTAGGATTACAATATGGTGGTACATCAATTTAAAAACCTCTAGAATGGCCTATGATTCAGTTAAAAGAAACAAATTATATAAAATATTAGCTAAGTTAGGGATATCCAAAAATCTTGTCAAGATAATTGAGGTATGTTTGACAAATACGAGTGGCAGGGTATGAGTTACATGTCACTTATCAGATACACTTGTACATTATTCATATTGGATTGTAACAAGAAGATGCACTTTACCGATTACTTTTTAATCTTGCCTTAAAAGTATGCTATTAGGGTAGTGCGAGAGGGTAGGGAAGGCTTCACGATAAATAGTACTATAAAAGTATTATGATATGCAGATAGTTATATTTATTAGGTAAGAGTAAAGAAACTGTTATAAAAAATGCATACCTTTTATTAGAAGATTGTGTAGTAATAAATCAATAAGCATTTGAACTGTGACGAATTTATACACTCTTTATGGATAAGATATGTGATTTAAACCAAAAATATTCAAGCTAGCACAACAAATAAGTGTATAACACAATTTTCTTATGAATTAACTATATCTATTTTTAATGTATTCATACCTTAAGCTATGTGATATACATCTGTCGCTTTTGATAGGTAGATATCATCAATACCAATAAAATAACACTAAAAATAATCGTACAATATTATGACTGTTGGCCTCAAAAAATATGTTTGTATTTTCTGTAAGGTGCTTCAAATGTCCAATCGTTCGAAAATCAAGGTACATAAATGGTATTAGAAAAACTAACATAATATATACTTTTAAGAAAATCCATCCTTACTCACCCCTCTAACCATCACACTAGTACTACTACTAAAAACTAGCTCCGCCACCCGGCAAATTTTGGAATTAAGTTGCGTGAGGTTAGAAACAGTGGCGAAAGGATGGTGGTGGATAATCCGAAATATAATAAAGTTTTAGGCGTGGGTACACTTCGGCTGCTCTCACATGTTAGATACATGGATCTTTCCCTACGGTACCTTTTGTTAAGGGTAGAGTAGCTATCTACGAGGGGTGGGCGGGACAGAGAGAAACACGTCTACCTATGTATATATCACGTACCTTGGTAATTGATCACAAAATAACTTAGGAAGCGCTTTAAGTTTGTAATAGCTATCACCAATTCTTATTTTATAGTACTAAACCAAAAACCCTTTAGCGTTTTAAACACTCTACCCTAATGAAGGATGACGATAACGATGATGATGATGATGATGATGATGATGAACAAGAAACTATTCTAAAAATAAATATTAGTTGACATAATTTATTACAAGAGATTATTAAAGAAAGATCTAAACTATATTTTCTTAATGCTATCAAAATAGCATTGATAGTATATATAATCATGGGCAACACTCCCTACCGGGTAAACTAACGCCCTCTTGTCAGTGGCCACATTTAACAATATTATGACAATCAACCCGCTCTTGACACATCGCATACTGCTGCGAATTCATGTTAATCGAATGTTCATTATGGTGGTCTTGCAAGAAGTAGGCCACCAGTACTAAATAGATATGTAGTAGGCCTATACAATCATCCAACACGATTAGGAATATCTCGTGTTTTGAATTTAAAATATATTTATATTAAAACTTAGTACCACGTCTTACTATCCGTTCAGGCTATACGCTTAAATACTAATTTGGCTAATGAGTTAGGAATTGGGAAGGTTGAATTTAGAGGAAATGAACTCACATTTGCGTGGAGGAAGAGTAGAAAACCACTTAGGAAAAACCACCTCCAGTTCACCCGAGGGAGATTCGAACCTCTATCGCCCCTTCCTCGGCAGTCTAGCTCAACACGAAACGAGCGCGTTATCTAACTACACCACCAAGGTGAGTTTTTGAATTTAAAAAGAACATCAAGTTTGAAAGGAGCGTGGTGAGAAGCAGCCCCACTATGGATTCCTTGGATGGTGGGCGCTGTGTCGAGTTTTACTAATAATTTCCTACCTCGGCCTTGAGACCTGTTTCGTCCATTAGGGTTATCTCAGTCCACGACTTTTCACAGAGTCCGACATTTATGGAATATGATTTAGGGTCCGTAAATTCTTTAAAGATAGATAGATGTTGTATTCAAACAGTCACAACTTGTAAATATTATTAAGTTGTACTTATATTAATGAATAACGCATAGCTAATAGTAAATAGTATACAATTAATCATGATAAAATATAGATCATATAAAAAAAGTAATTTAAGTCTTGCCTACAATATATTGATAGTCCTTTTTTATTAATAAAAATTTACCTAGCATCTTTGTTATATAAGATCATAAAGTCTTTAAAAATACTTCACTTAAGGGTTCACTCAGAATACAGCGTTTACTAATCTTTGAATTTTAAAACATGAAACTAACATAATTATGTGGTGCCTGTAGGCCTACATTTAAATAATAATTATTTGATTGTTATTTAGATATGATTTTTATTATCATCATGAATATTACAAAAGACCTACTTCACAATAACTTAGTGGTTTGTTATCACTCATATAATATACAATAAATTTAAACCCAAATAAACCGCATAGATATTATGAATAATAAAATGAGTAGTATGTCTATGGTTTATATTCTTTACTTTTATAGAATTGCCACTGTATGAACCTAGTTACCAGAATTCATATAGAAATATTTAATAATATTAAACATGGTCAAATCTAAAATAATCATGTACTTAGCAGATTTTATTTTAAATGAGATATTTAAAACTTATTTATTAACAATATACAAATTCAATCCAAAATATACAATTTTTATTCGTACTTTGAAATGGAAAAATATTTATTATTAGGGTCATTTAATTTTACAGGCCTGTCGAACTTGGAGCTGGTTAAAATTAGTTTTAAGTGTGATCTTGTTGTTTAATTAAAGATATTTAATTTTAGTCTAGTAATATCTTTCTGCCACAATAATTTTTAGTGGCATAGCTAAATGGACTCTTAAACATTTGCTTTTAAATCTATCACTATGATTTTTTGTTTAGCTTAGCAAGACGAGCGCCATCCGCCATATTTGTTATTGTCTTTGGTGGGGTAGAATAGGCCACAAAAGTATTGGGTACTGGGACTGGGAGTTGATAGCAGCTGCTGTGTGGGGGGTTGAATTATGTTTTAGAGGTGTATCGAGTGTGAATATTCTTCATCGGATATTTGGGAACTGTATTAGTGTGTGTAATATCGAAATGTTGTGTTTTGTGTTGTGAACGAGACTTTTTTTTTAGTGAAGGGTTGGTCAAGGGGAAAAAAAGGAAAGGTTTGTGGCCTTTTCAGTCGCGACCGCGAGTGACCCGTCTTTCTTCCCGTCTACTCTGGGTCAAGGTAGATGTATGTATTTGTTTTGAAAAGGAGAATTATTTACTAATCATCCTGGCGAGAAGTCCGGGTGTGGGGGATGACCCCGGGGCAATGTTGGAGTGGGAAGATGCGGATAGGTTTTCGTTTGAAGATTCCGATAGATTCGAAGAGGATTCTTTGTGCAGTTGGAGCAGTGAACCAGAATCTTTGTGTAATAATTGGAGAGGATGGAAACGTCCAACTCTAGGCTCGGGTACTTTTGGCACATCAAAGCGTTCCGTCGAAGGTAAGGAATCAACTAATTTAAAGCTTTGTGTTTAATTTCCAGTCTTCCCACTTCAATTTTAATGGTGTCACTTAACTTACATTTTCATTGTTTAGTAAAATCCTTTGTTTGGAGCAATTGTTTTTATGAGCCTGTTTCTCATAGCTATACAAAATGGAACACAATTATCATTTTAGTTTTCGATAATGATTATAATATAATAATTTCAATCACTTTTGGTTCATCTACATCGTATTGAGAAATTATAGACCTATTTTATTACTTTCAAATAAAAAAAAAAACACTTCAATATTATGGTCTGTACTTTTACAATTATTTTCAAAGGCGTGTGTTTAATATAATTTCACACATTAAATTGTATAATATGTTTTATTTAGGCCACACACTAAAAGGTATTTTATTACTAAGGGTCCTCATGTGTATCAATCATAGCTCCCACACATTACTAAGAGTATGTTTCTAAAAAAAAAAGTATGATAACCTTTAGCAAACTATTTTGTCATGATGTAATTTATTTAATAAAATTGTTGTTTGATTTAATCAGACTGCATGCTTGCTGAGCACTATAGGCTTCCTACCTTGTGTTTGGATTAATATCAGGGTTGGCACCAGTGGGTTTTTAACATCCTAGGAACAATGAAAAAAAACCACTTGAAACAAATTAAAGAATGCCTTGAGTTTCAATTAAAACTAATTTGTAGGCCCTATTGCCCCACTTAATTGAATTAACATTTTGTTCTAATTTGCACTGTTTCGTTGTAATTGTAAAGCTATTTAGTCTAATTGAATTGGATACTTAACATGACATTCTCTTAACTATTTATATTTTAAATTATTCTTATATTTTCTGTTTCTGTAACAAGTTATAACAAAACATTTTATTTGTGTACACTTCCTATAAATGTAATCTTCCACATCTCAAACTTACTAGTGTAATTAGTTCATATGCATATAACCTGATTAGGTAGTATTACACAGCGTTAAAAAAGATTAATAAAAAATCCTTTCCGTTTCTTGCACTTACCATCAACTGGAAAACGCTCTTAAATGTAATCAAACATGTAATAATTAATGCTAAAAGCTATGTTTTTATACATAACTTTTGAGTTATCCCCACACCTTTGTTAACTTTTATTCCCCAACTAAACTTGATCCTCATAAAGCCACAAAGAGCAAACTACCGCTATGCCAAGTTAAAAAAATTAAATTGGTTAATGCGTTCACAACTTAAACTGAGACATATCCACCACAAACAGACAAATGCTAATCGGTGGAGCTAAAAACTGACAACTCACTTCACTCGTTCGATAAATCAAACCACAAGATTATGTTTTTGTTTGTTTCTACCATTTGACAGTATTTGCTAGATAGCCTATACAGGAAGCTTACTAAACAAGCACACAAACAAACATTTCTCGCACAAACTTGGTTTTCTCTCTCCCCCCAAGCAAGCACCGGGCCCACCAAATTATGGGGCCCTGTGCGGCTGCACCTTTAGTACACCTCCAAGGGCAGCCCCAGTATTAATGATAGATTAAAATTTCTTTAAAGTAAGTAGAAATTTACGGTAGGTAGCTACAATTTTTATTGGCCGCAAAGCTTAGTAATTAGTGTAAACAAAATAAAAATCTGAGGAGAAAAAATGACATGTCAAAGTTAACTTCCTAAGGACTCAAAGGTAAAATGTTACTGGTTTGAGAAAACTTTAAAAAAANGTCCGGGGTTCGGGGGCTTGTATCCCGCAAGGGTGTACTCAAGGTGGATAACATATACGGTTTCTACTTCCACACAAATGATGATGCATTTATTCTAAATTATACCTTTCTCATTCTCAGCGCATTTTTAACAATATACGGTCAACTTCAAATGACCCGCCTTGGGACGTAACTAGCAAACGTGCTAGTTTCGTGTTGATCTAGACTGCTGAGGATGGGAAAATCGAGGTTCGAATCTCAATCGGGTAGACTGGGGATGGTTTATCCGTAATGGTTTTCCACTCTCACTCCACGCAAATGCGGGTTCACTTCCTCTAAATTCAACCTTTCCATTTCCCAATCCATTAGTGTAATTAGTACTTAAGCGTATAACTTGAACGGTTAGTAATATGGATTGTTTTACTCTCGCAACGGACTGGATTCATGAAAGGGGTTTGACTCCTGGTTGGGTGTTATGAAAGGTGTTCTAAATGGTAAACCAGCCGAGCATTACACCCGGAAACAAACTAGACGAGCTTACCAGTTATTCCACTTGGCCACTTATGTGTTGTTTTTATTAAACTAAAATACAACCAAGAAGTCAAGAACCGAGTAACTGAAATAAGTTTCCACCAAACATCTAATAAATATAATCAAGTGCCAGTTTAAAGTCAAATGAACATTTCCTATTTGATTTTCAATGGTTGCGAAGATTTCAACAATTTTTTTTCCTTGAAGTTCTGCATATCACTAAGTACTTGTTTGGGCTATGTACTAATTGCGCTAATGGTTTTAGGGATGAGGAAGGTTATATTTATATTAAGTGTACAGATATTTGCTTGGGGAGAGAGTGGAAAAACCACCTTCAGTACACCCAACCGAGATTCGAACCTCAATCACCCCATCATCAGCAATCTAGTCTACTGCGAGAGTAGTGTCTTAGACCATGCGGGCACCGCAGCGGATTTCAGCCATTAGTTTTTCTATTTTTCAACAATTTTATTTTATTTAATATATTATTAAGCCTAAATTTATATAAACCTTTGAATTCAACCTAAATAATTTACAACAAATGTTTGAAATGACCTGATTTTATTATTTACTCAGCAAGCATCATATGGAGCAGTGACTTGGTAACATCAACATTGATGTCTGGGGGATTGTTGGAATGAATGAATGAATGAATGAATGAATAAAACCCTGTGAAACATACATTTTCGCCAAACCATATCGGTTCTGGTATAAATGTACCTTACAATTTATTGAGCCTTCTTAGTTGCAAAAAAACATGTTCAAGAGGTTTTAATCTTTATTTATTTTTTTAATGTGCTAATTAGATAAGATTGGCCCGAGTACTCATTTTAGCTCTAAACTGGCTAATCTTATGTGCAATATATATTTACACTCAAACACTTAATAGATTACTGTCTTATTTAGATAGGAGGGGAATTTTTTTTGGCAGTTATTAAATCTACCAACAAAATTCTAAATATTACCCGCTTTGGTGACCACATGGTTTAAGGTGCTGCCCTCGCAGTAGACTAGACTGCTGATGATGGAGAGATTGAGGTTCGAATTTCCGTCAATTGTGCCTAAGGTGGTTTCACCAAAATGGTTTTCCACTCTCCCTCCACACAAATGCGGGTACACTTCCTATAAATATGGCCATCCTAATCACTAAAACCATTAGTGTAATTAGTACATAAGCGGATAACACGAAGGGGTAGTAAGACGCTGTGCTAAACAAAATATATTCATGTGATCTGCTTGTCACTTTTTTAATATACTTAGATAATATTAATGGGTATTCCATGAACTAACACTAATAATTAAATAAAATTTAATCAATATTTACCACAAAAAAGGTTTTTGTATTTTCTAAACTATTCTTCCTTCCTATCAGAATCCTACAAAAGGAAAACTATATGTTTTCAGAGGAAAATATTTCCAAACAGTTTTATTTTCTATAAAAAAAATGTTGTTCTTGGGTTTATGAAATGAACCAGCCACAGAATCAAGGGGGATGGTGTAGTTTGGGTCAGGGGCAGATTCAAGATTTTTGTAAGGGGGTGATGAAGTGACCGAGTTGGGGCAAGTTTTCCCTTGGGAAATTTTGACAGGAACATTCTTCAAAATTAATTAAGAAATTTAAAAAAGAATGCATACCAGTTCATAGTTTTTTTTTTTTTTTTGGGGTTCATTTTTGTTAACTTATCTAAAATATGTGTTAAAAATGTAAATCAATTATTGACGCATAAAGCAACTCTCTAGTGATATATTTTCTGACAGTAGGCCTTCAACTAGTAGTGACTTTAACATACATTTAAATGGGGGGTGGGGACGCGTCTCCCTTTGAATCCGCCCCTGTTTGGGGTTCCTTTGCTCCCCCCTAAAGTAGTAATTAATAACATTATTTTGTATTCATCCTCAATGTCTAGGCTAACTTTTTACCTTTTAGAAGTCACATAATTAATAAAACCTACAGCCTCAATTAGATTTTAAAATATACACCTAATGTTGCACAAATATTTGTACATCTCCAGTTGGAGAAATTATCAGCGAATCCCAGGACCTTACTTGGTTCTGGGTCTTCAATAATTAGGAAAAAAACAAAAGTTGATTTAAAGGTAGCTTATAATTATTTTTAATTTAATGTTGGCTGACTGTATTGAAATGATGTATTTCAATTTAATGAAATGTTAATTGACATTTTGGGTGGAGTCTAAACCCCCCTACCCCTTTAAGACACCCCTTCGCCCCACCCCCTCAAGATGTTTGTATATCCAGTAAAGACTGGAGGCTGCCTATGGTGTATATATTTTCTTAAATAAGTTTGCGATTTGATTTATTTTTCAATCCTCAAAAGTTATGTTTGAGTTACTGTATATGAGTTAACATAATATGTTATTTTGAAAAAAACAAAACAAAAAAAAACTACCACACGAAAAACTTGATGAAATAGTTAGATCTTTAAAAATAATGGCACATACAAAGTTAAAGTCATGTTTTTTTTTTTTTTAACTTGCTACATGATTGTTAAAAGTTAGAATGCCTGTAAAAAAATTATATTGTGGCACTTTTGGAAAATAATAAGTTACAAAAATAGGCATAGTACTTATTTGTTTTCCTAAAACAAGCATTTTATTTTCCAAACAAATTAAAGCTGTCATTATTGTGAGCAAGGCTATCCACGTTAAAAAGAAATATGATTGATCGTGTTTAGTATTAAATTTACAGTAACAAAGCTGTCTTTTTTTTGTGAGCTCATTTTACCACACATCTGGGACATATTTAACGAATAAAATTTTTTTTAGCACTGCGTCTTACTACCTGTTCAGGCTATACGCCTATGTACAAATTAGTACGCTAATTGTTTTTAGGGGTTAAGGAGATCGAATTTTGAAGGAGAACGCCCGAATTTGCGGGGTGAGAGTAGAAAACTATTTAGGAAAATTCACCCCACAGAGATAAAACTCCTATCTCACCGTCATCGGCAGTCTAGTGAAAGTGACGCCATAGACCATGCGTCCACCGAAGCGGGCAATGGATATGTTTGAAGAGGGACGAGAAAGGTAGAGTTTAGAGGAAATGTACCTGAATTTGTGGGGATATAGTGTGGGAAACCATTTAGGAAAAAAAAACTCCCTCAGTACAAACCACTAGGATTTAAACCCTAACCTCCTTGTTACCAGTAAACCAAAATAGATGAGCTTGATATAATTAGTGTGTTTTCCCTAAATGGTTTCCAACTCCCTCTTCCACGCAAATGCAGATACATTTAAAATAAAATGTACCTCCACCCCTACTACTGCACATTAGGATAATTAAAATGCCTGAAAGGTATATTAAAAGAAAAGTTGTCCCCTTTTCATAATGGCTACACCAACATTATATGGCAATGTGCTGAAATTAACTCAGACTTGCACTCTCTTTAGGACTGTAAGTTATTTAATAATCCTAATGGCCAGCTGTTTGAATGAACTAACGGGTGAAGTTTCAAACACATACTCACTAATGACATTCCACGCCCAGTTTGAACATGTGGGACAGCTGAGCACTGGTGAAACTCTTGTCACTGCCTTCTGTCACCGCGCCAGGTGTGTGCAACAATAACCACCAAGTACACTCTGTTGTTAAAAAACAAACGTCCTTCCTCAAGATTTCATCTTTGAAATGCAGTTTGTGGCCCCCCCCCCCGTAGACTTAACCAGGGTTGCTGCTTACCAGGGAAAAACAAGGACATTTTTTTTTGTGTCTCGAAGGAAAAACCAACAAAACGCGCAGAGTTTTGTAAAATCTACAAAAAAAATACTGGAAGATTTGGGACCTTTAAGTTGAAGCTTAAGGACGCTGATTAAATAAAATATGTATTAGTTGTGAAGTTACATAAGACATATATTTCCCCATTAATCTTAAATCTTTCTGTTTTAAACATAAGTTATATGACTTCACGCGCTAAAATCAGTTTGATAAAAAATGAAATTTTATTGGAAATAATGGGAACTCTAGAATTTTAGATAAACTATTAAAACTAATGAAGTATAAGTCTCTAACATAGAGCACTATATTATTATTATTATTATTATTATTATTTAGCACCGCGTCTTACTATCCGATCGGGTTATACGCTTAAGTACTAATTACGCTAATGGACTAGGAATTGGGAAGGTTGAATAGAGGAAGTGAACCCGCATTTGCGTGGAGGGAGAGTGGAAAACCATTGAGGAAAAACCACCCCCAGTTCACCCGACCGAGATTCGAACCTCGATCTCCCCGTCCTCGGCAGTCGGGCTTAACACGACTAGCGCGTTAGCCAACTACGCCACCGAGGCGGGTTAGAGCACTATAGATGTGTCTAAGGCCTAGGTTAAACTTTACAAACAGGCCTAGGCCTTGATATTGGAAAGTTATATCATTGTGCAACTTAAGGTTGGATGGAAGGGGGAAACAAGAAAAGACCAGTGTTTTTGCAATTTTTATGGCAAAATATTTTATTTTTTTTGCCAAAATAAATAAAATATTGCTCTAGTACAAACATATAGTTTAATTTTCTTCACATGTTGATATCAACAGTAGTTGAATATCTGTTATGAGCATGTCGGCCATTAGATGACGGAACTTTTTTAATGTAGATAAAAAGGAGTCATTAAATACTAGATCCCACCTTAAACTTTTCCCTAAAGTTCTCAATCAGAAAAGAAGTACAGAAATAATATCTTCGATAATCAAAGATACATTGCATGTCCTGTCCCTCCCCCCCCGCCCTCATAGTAAATTGATGGGGGCGCCATCATTGCGGTGGGTCAGTTATGGAAATAATGTTTATGTTATACTAAGGTTGGTGTTTGTAAATTAGCATTTAAATAGAGGATGTCCATTTTATGGGGAGGCCCAGATGTTTTAGCAAAGGCAGCTGAGACATACATTAGTAATTTTGAGCATGCAGTTTTCTTAGCATGGTGATAAAAACATTTATTGAATATATCTGTCATGAGCATAGCATCATTAGACGAGAAACTTTTTAAATCAGTATAGGAAAAGTTATTTTTTAGTTTACTTTAGATATTTAACTAGCACTTTCCGAACTGATTGATTTATATCAGCACATGAGAATATCTATGAGCGAGAGCGAAAGTGCCCGCCAATGTTGCCGGGAAAGGTATTTTCATATACCTTCCAGGGTTCTTTTACATGTCTACAATCGACATAGGACCGGCAGCTTTACTTCCCCTCCGAAGGAAGTTGTGCTACGGATTTTTGTCGCTCAAGAAAAATCCGTTGGTCCCGGTTGGGTTTGAACCCACGAACATCGTGTCATGAGGGGAAACATTTTACTCAAAGATCAACTGAGGTCGACAAAAATAAAAGTTGTCATTACATTTCAGGACACCCTTGACAGATATCCAACAACTGTTGATATCAAGGTGACCTGGTGGTCTAGGGGTAAGGTGTCGGACTTCTGTGCTGAGGGTCTGGGGTTCAATCCTCGGTCACGGCACAGATTTATCTGATTGCCAAACCCTTTCTTCACCTCTGACAAGACGTGTATTAATCACAACTTGTGAATGTGTGGAATGCCAGGCCTACCACCGTGGTTCGGATCCCACGTTAAACTGTAAGTCCTCCATTTCATCTCACAATCACCCTACCATTACACATTAGCGTAAGTGCGTATAATCCGAACGGGTAGTAAGACGTGGTGCTAATAATAATAATGTTGATATCACCATGTGAAGAAAATTAAACTTTTGTGTTTCTACTGAAAACGTATTTGATTTAATTTGACTAAAAAAAAGTTTTGGTCTAAAAAAACCCACAGCGATTTTTTTCGCTAACACTCCTAGTTTAGAGGTTCCAGTCACATAAAGATAAACATGTATGGAATACGTCGGCTCAACGATGTTGTTAAAATTGACCTCAAGCTTCTGAACACACACTGACGTTGTAGTATTGATTGTGTTTATATCCGACACTCGAGATATGATTTTCTTGGACAAATCATGGCTGTTACAAGCCGCATAACACTGGACTGCCGTGTTAAGAATCTCGGTTTCTACTCTAATATCTAACTACAGGAGTGGCGAGACGTTTTGATCTACTGATCTACTCCAGAGAAGGAAAGTCCTTTGCGATCTACTACAGAACCATAGGCTTAAATTGTTTGTTTCATTGGTAAAAAAAAATAGATAACCCAATTTTGTGGTTTTAATAGTTAAATTTTCATTGGGTATAAAAACTTCATAGTCTTTTCACACACTGAAACTTGAGTTTTTTCATCAAGCCACATTTTAATTAAAACACCTGACTTTTTAAATTGATGTATGACGCCGCCATAATCCTAGGAAATTTTGTTAAATGAGAGTTCATAAATTACTCTAGGTAAGTTTGTAAATGTTCATCAATCAGAGAGCTTCGGTATTTCGATTTTCTAATGTTGATTTAAGGAAAATCTGCATACCCTCTCTTTGATTTTCTTTCTCTCGATCTTTTTCAAGTGTGCAACCCGAATGGGTAATAAGGCGCAGTACTTTTTTTTTAATTGCTCGATCAGAGATTGACCAAACTAGCGGCCGTGTTCGACCGGTAGATCGCGACCGACTGTTTGGCAACCCCTGATTCTAACACAATATCGTAATTAGTACATATGCGTACAACCCGAACGGTTAGTAAAATACGGTGCTATAAAAAATATAGTAGAACATGGTGGCTACAGACAGGGAAAACCTGGAAAAGTCGGGGAATTTTTGAATGACAGGGAAATGTCAGGGAATTTAACTAAAAATAAGGAAAAGTCAGGGAATTAAAAAATATATCTAAAATATCCCATTAATTTCGCAACCCAATACTAAAACAAAAGTTAATAATACTTAAATAAAATAACATTTTACTTTTTAAAATAACTGATAAAACTTTATGTTTAGTAGTAAGATACAAACTTTTTTTAAAATATGTGATCAATGATAAATAAAACAAAAGTCATCATCCACCATTAAAACAGGAAAAAAGTAGTCAGAGAAAATTGAAAAATGTTGCCTGGAAAACCTGGAAAAGTCAGGAAATTTTGTAAAATATGTTTTGTAGCCACCCTGTAGAACCATGCAAGGTATTCTTGCTATCCTACATGATAAACAGAGTGTACAAAATATCTCGTTGTTGAGCAGGACCTTCTTGTAACCAACCGAATCACCGTTTTCACTTGATGGGAATAAATTGATTCTCTTTTTTGAGTTCTTCGTACTTGGCCTAGTGAGGGTTTTAGTGTTGAGTAAAAAACCCTTTTTAACTTTCGATCACAATCTTTTTAGCACCGTTTCCTACTACCCGATCAGCTTATACGCATATATA